>CM065726.1:80714032-80719032 GCA_033310375.1 Conus canariensis
CACACACACACACACACACACACACACACACACACACACACACACACACACACACACCTCATGCACGTGTATTCAAGCATGCCAGAGAAGCCACATACACGATGTTCAAAAATCTGCAAGGGAAGTAAACTGTCTCAGAGCTTGCGTTCAGCGAAAATAACACTGTGGTTTTCTTGAGACGGACGCCATTAGTGGACATGCCCACAGCCCCATTAGTCAGCTGAACAGTTCAATGAGAAAAAGATAATGGCACAGCATGGGTGTAAAACAAAGTGCCTGTATTGCAGACAGTCTATCCTGTTGTACACTTCACATTATGTATTTGACTCTTCCAATCTATTTGCTTGACCCAAGAAATAAGAAAAAGATAACAGTGTTTGCAATCCAATGTTTGTCACTCAGGGAAAGGAGAAGGAGAACACAGTGTCTGTCAGGGAAAGGAGAACACAGTGTGTGTCAGGGAAAGGGGAAGGAGAACACAGTGTCTGTCAGGGAAAGGGGAAGGAGAACACAGTGTCTCAGGGAAAGGGGAAGGAGAACACAGTGTCTCAGGGAAAGGAGAACACCGTGTCTGTCAGGGAAAGGAGAACACAGTGACTGTCAGGGAAAGGAGAACACAGTGACTGTCAGGGAAAGGAGAACACAGTGTGTGTCAGGGAAAGGAGAACACAGTGTCTGTCAGGGAAAGGAGAACACAGTGTGTGTCAGGGAAAGGGGAAGGAGAACACAGTGTGTGTCAGGGAAAGGGGAAGGAGAACACAGTGTGTGTCAGGGAAAGGGAAAGGAGAACACAGTGTCTGTCAGGGAAAGGAGAACACCGTGTCTGTCAGGGAAAGGGAAAGGAGAACACAGTGTCTGTCAGGGAAAGGAGAACACCGTGTCTGTCAGGTAAAGGAGAACACAGTGACTGTCAGGGAAAGGAGAACACAGTGTCTGTCAGGGAAAGGAGAACACAGTGACTGTCAGAGAAAGGAGAACACAGTGATGTCAGGGAAAGGAGAACACAGTGACTGTCAGGAAAAGGAGAACACAGTGACTGTCAGGGAAAGGAGAACACAGTGTCTGTCAGGGAAAGGGAAAGGAGAACACAGTGATGTCAGGGAAAGGAGAACACAGTGACTGTCAGGGAAAGGGGAAGGAGAACACAGTGACTGTCAGGGAAAGGAGAACACAGTGACTGTCAGGGAAAGGAGAACACAGTGACTGTCAGGGAAAGGAGAACACAGTGATGTCAGGGAAAGGAGAACACAGTGACTGTCAGGGAAAGGGGAACACAGTGTGTGTCAGGGAAAGGAGAACACAGTGACTGTCAGGGAAAGGAGAACACAGTGACTGTCAGGGAAAGGAGAACACAGTGATGTCAGGGAAAGGGGAAGGAGAACACAGTGTCTGTCAGGGAAAGGGGAAGGAGAACACAGTGATGTCAGAGAAAGGAGAACACAGTGACTGTCAGGGAAAGGAGAACACAGTGATGTCAGGGAAAGGAGAACACAGTGACTGTCAGGGAAAGGAGAACACAGTGACTGTCAGGGAAAGGAGAACACAGTGTCTGTCAGGGAAAGGAGAACACAGTGACTGTCAGGGAAAGGAGAACACAGTGACTGTCAGGGAAGGGAGAACACAGTGTCTGTCAGGGAAAGGAGAACACAGTGACTGTCAGGGAAAGGAGAACACAGTGTCTGTCAGGGAAAGGAGAACACAGTGTGTGTCAGGGAAAGGGAAAGGAGAACAAAGTGACTGTCAGGGAAAGGAGAACACAGTGTGTGTCAGGGAAAGGTGAAGGAGAACACAGTGTCTCTCAGGGAAAAGGAAAGGAGAACACAGTGTCTGTCAGGGAAAGGTGAAGGAGAACACAGTGTCTGTCAGGGAAAAGGAAAGGAGAACACAGTGTCTGTCAGGGAAAGGAGAACACAGTGTCTGTCAGGGAAAGGTGAAGGAGAACACAGTGTCTCTCAGGGAAAAGGACAGGAGAACACAGTGTCTGTCAGGGAAAGGAGAACACAGTGTCTGTCAGGGAAAGGGGAACACAGTGTGTGTCAGGGAAAGGAGAACACAGTGTCTGTCAGGGAAAGGAGAACACAGTGTCTGTCAGGGAAAGGAGAACACAGTGTCTGT
The DNA here is from genome assembly GCA_033310375.1 of Conus canariensis. NCBI lineage: Eukaryota > Metazoa > Mollusca > Gastropoda > Neogastropoda > Conidae > Conus > Conus canariensis. Next base: position 80,716,148 of record CM065726.1, read on the forward strand.
CAGGGAAAGGGAAAGGAGAACACAGTGTGTGTCAGGGAAAGGGGAAGGAGAACACAGTGTCTGTCAGGGAAAGGGAAGGAGAACACAGTGTCTCTCAGGGAAAGGGGAAGGGAACACAGTGTCTTCAGGGAAAGGTGAAGGAGAACATAGTGTCTGTCAGGGAAAGGGGAAGGAGAACACAGTGTCTGTCAGGGAAAGGGGAAGGAGAACACAGTGTCTGTCAGTGAAAGGGGAGGGAGAACATAGTGTCTGTCAGGGAAAGGGGAAGGAGAACAATGTGTCTGTCAGGGAAAGCGAAACAGTGTCTGTCAGGGAAAGGGAAGGAACACAGTGTCTGTCAGGGAAAGGAGAACACAGTGTCTGTCAGGGAAAGGAGAAACACAGTGACTGTCAGGGAAAAGAGAACACAGTGTGTGTCAGGGAAAGGGGAACACAGTGTCTGTCAGGGAAAAGAGAACACAGTGTCTGTCAGGGAAAGGAGAACACAGTGTCTGTCAGGGAAAGGGGAACACAATGTCTGTCAGGGAAAGGGGAAGGAGAAACACAGTGTCTGTCAGGGAAAGGTGAAGGAGAACATAGTGTCTGTCAGGGAAAGGGGAAGGAGAACACAGTGTCTGTCAAGGAAAGGTGAAGGAGAACACAGTGTCTGTCAGGGAAAGGGGAAGGAGAACACAGTGTCTGTCAAGGGAAGGGGAAGGAGAACACAGTGTCTGTCAGGGAAGGGGAAGGAGAACACAGTGTCTGTCAGGGAAAGGGGAAGGAGAACACAGTGTCTCTCAGGGAAAGGAGAACACAGTGTCTGTCAGGGAAAGGGGAAGGAGAACACAGTGTCTGTCAGGGAAAGGGGAAGGAGAACACAGTGTGTGTCAGGGAAAGGGGAAGGAGAACACAGTGTCTGTCAGGGAAAGGGGAAGGAGGACACGGTGTGTGTCAGGGAAAGGGGAAGGAGAACACAGTGTCTGTCAGGGAAAGGGGAAGGAGGACACGGTGTGTGTCAGGGAAAGGAGAACACAGTGTCTGTCAGGGAAAGGGGAAGGAGAACACAGTGTGTGTCAGGGAAAGGTGAACACAGTGTCTGTCAGGGAAAGGGGAAGGAGAACACAGTGAGTCACCAAGAATGGTTCATATAGCATCCTACCTTTGACCTTGTTGACCTTGAACCAGAGGATCTGATAATGTATGTGTGTGTATGTTGATTGTGTTGTTGTGTGTGTGTGTTGTGTGTGTGTGTGTGTGTGTGTGTGTGTGTGTGTGTGTGTCAAGCTCAGTCTTTGTTGTTTGCTGATTTTGATATAGTTCTTGGCAGCAGCACTAGAATGGGCCTAGCAACACTAGAAGCAACAACAGCAACAGCTGTGGAAATAAACAACACACTGTAGCCACAATAGCATCAGCTTAGAAACAGACAGACCAACACTAGAGCAACAACAGCATCAGCTGTAAAAACAGACAGACCAACACAAGAAGCAACAACAGCAACAGCTGTAGACATAGCCCGACCAACACTAGAAGCAACGATAGCATCAGCTGTAGAAAACAGACAGACCAACAAGAAGCACTAGCAGCAACAATAGCATCAGCTGTAGACACAGACAGACCAACACTAGAAGCAACGATAGCATCAGTGCTAGAAATGGACCAGGCAACAGTAGAAGCAACAATAAGAGCACCACCAACAATAGATAACAACAACTAAGTATCAGAAGCAATAGCAGCAACAGCAGCTGCAGCAGCAGCAGTAGTAGTAGTAGTAGTATGTAGTAGTAGTAGCAGCAGCAGCAGCAGCAGCAGCAACAGTAGCAGCAGCAGTAGTAGTACTAGTTTTTGTTGTTGTTCGAGGTAGTAGTAGTAGTAGTAGTAGTAGTAGTAGTAGTAGTAGTAGTAGTAGTAGTAGCAGCAAACATTAGTAGTGGTTGTAGTTTTACGTAATTACTGTAGTTGCAGCATATGAGAGAGAGAGAGAGAGAGAGGAGAGAGAGAGAGAGAGAGAGAGAGAGAGACAGAGACAGACAGAGACAGAGACAGAGACAGAGAGAAGCAGGTGGAATTTCCCCAGAAGAAGGGTGGGGTGAAGAGAGAGTGCGAGAGAGGGGCGGGAGGGAAAGGTGAGGTGGGAGGGTGGGGTGAAGAGAGAGTGCGAGAGAGGGGCGGGAGGGAAAGGTGAGGTGGGAGGGTGGGGTGAAGAGAGAGTCGCGAGAGAGGGGCGGGAGGGAAAGGTGAGGTGGGGAGGTGGGGTGAAGAGAGAGTGCGAGAGAGGGGCGGGAGGGAAAGGTGAGGTGGGAGGGTGGGGTGAAGAGAGAGCGGCGAGAGAGGGGCGGGAGGGAAAGGTGAGGTGGGAGGGTGGGGTGAAGAGAGAGCGAGCGGAGAGGGGGCGGGAGGGGAAAAGGTGAGGTGGGGAGGGTGGGGTGAAGAGAGAGCGCGAGAGGGGCGGGAGGGAAGGTGAGGTGGGAGGGTGGGTGAGAGAGAGGCGAGAGAGGGGGGGAGGGAAAGGTGAGGTGGGAGGGTGGGGTGAAGAGAGAGCGCGAGAGAGGGGCGGGAGGGAAAGGTGAGGTGGGAGGGTGTGGGGTGAAGAGAGAGCGCGAGAGAGAGGGGCGGGAGGGAAAGGTGAGGTGGGAGGGTGGGGTGAAGAGAGAGCGCGAGAGAGGGGCGGGAGGGAAAGGTGAGGTGGGAGGGTGGGGTGAAGAGAGAGCGCGAGAGAGGGGCGGGAGGGAAAGGTGAGGTGGGAGGGTGGGGTGAAGAGAGAGCGCGAGAGAGGGGCGGGAGGGAAAGGTGAGGTGGGAGGGTGGGGTGAAGAGAGAGCGCGAGAGAGGGGCGGGAGGGAAAGGTGAGGTGGGAGGGTGGGGTGAAGAGAGAGCGCGAGAGAGGGGCGGGAGGGAAAGGTGAGG
>CM065726.1:80729032-80824032 GCA_033310375.1 Conus canariensis
CACTTCACAGTGATTGTACACTCTTCATGAACAGTGTCAGTCATTGAGGTAATGAACACACTTCACAGTGATTGTACACTCTTCATGAACAGTGTCAGTCATTGAGGTAATGAACACACTTCACAGTGATTGTACACTCTTCATGAACAGTGCCAGTCATTGAGGTAATGAACACACTTCACAGTGACACTCTTCATGAACAGTGTCAGTCATTGAGGTAATGTGCACACTTCATAGTGACTGTACACTCTTCATGAACAATTAGGCCAGCCATTAATGTACACTGTTCAAAGTGACTGTATTTTCTCCATAAACAATGAAATCAGTCACTGTAAAATGTACATTCTTTAAAGTGAGAAAGAAGAGTGCCTTCTCACCATATCATTTCTGCATAGTTAACTAATCATCTGGCCGATTTATTCGTTCTGAGTCTAAATAGTTCATTATTCAGTTAACTAATCATCTGGCTGATTCATTCGTTCTGAGTCTAAATAGTTCATTGTTCAGTTAATTAATCATCTAGCTGATTCATTTGTTCTGAGTGTAAATATACTGCTCAAAACAATTTAAGAGCCACCTGCATTTTTCATATGGTTTAGATAACGCATCGTAGTGTATAGAATGCAAAGCTTTTGTCCATTTTTGCACTGAAAGTGTGACAACTGCTTCAATGCAAAACTGGTTTTGCATGTGTTCAGTTGAATCTGAGTCTAGTGGGTTGAACGAGTTCACAAAAGAAACACCGAAATCACGAAAACATGGTCGCGGTTTGCGAGCGCATAGCTGAGGCAGCAGAGTTGGGCTGACTGCAAACCGCATTGCACGTGCAAGTCGTGCCTTTACTGAACACATAGCAACCAGTTTTGCTGACCAGTGGGTATGAAAAAAAAAAAGCTGCTTTTGGGGGTGTTTTTAACCATGCCACCAAGACGGAAATTAAATGACACTGACCGGGGAAGGGCTGTTGCTTGGCTTCAAGCAGGTGTAGGCGTCAGAGAAGTTGGTAGTCGCCTTCAAGTGCATCATGCTGTCATCCAAAGACTTTGTAACCGTTTCAATGCCACCAGTAGTGCTGCTGAACGAAGACGGTCTTGCCGGCCTAGGTCCACCACCAGACAGCAGGACAGACTGCTGGTTCTGACGGCACTGAGACAAAGAACTGCCACTGCAAACAACCTCAGGCGACAACTGCGTGCTGCAGCGAACGTCAACATTTTCGACCAAACTGTTCAGAACCACCTGAGAGAAGTTAACCTCTGAGCAAGATGGCCAGCTGTTCGACCTGTGCTGATGGTGGCTCACTGTAGGGCGCGACTGACCTGGTGCCAAGCTCATGTGGCCTGGACGAGGCAGCATTGGGCCCGGGTGATGTTTTCTGATGAGTCGCGTTTTGCTCGGCTCTTCCACGATGGTCGCATACGTATCTGGAGGCGGACGGGGGAATGCTACCAAGAAGCCAACGTAATCGAACGGGACCGTATGGCAGGGTGCTATCATGGTGTGGGGTGGCATAGGAAGGAACTTCAGAACCCCCCTGTACTGAGTTGAAGGCAACCTAACTGGTGTGGGGTACAGGGACAACATTCTTCAGCCTCTGGTCCTGCCTGCCCTGCAAGCCCTGGGCCCTGACCCATCCTCCAGGACGACAACACCCATCCCCACTGTGCCAGGGTGGTAAACGTCTTCTTGGCGGAGCAGCAGGTCAACCACCTCGACTGGCCAGCGTCCTCGCCCGACCTTAACCCAATCAAGCATGCCTGGGACGTCCTGGGGCGTCTGCTTCACGAGAACCACCCTCCAGCAGTGAACCTGGGCCAGCTCCTCGACTTCTTGCAGCAGGAGTGGGAACAACATCCCCCAGCTGACTCTCAGGAGGCTTGTGGACTCTAAGAGACAGATATGTCTAGCTTGTATCTGTGCTAATGGCGGCCATACTGAGTATTGACATTGATTGTCATTTGATTTGACTGTTCTGATTTCTAAAATGAAGGTGTTCATCATTTAAGCCCATGAAGTTGTTTTTGAGCAGCTGTTATTCGTTTATTTCTGATGTCATTGTATTGTTCCATAGATCAATTTTCAATCAAATTGTTTGAAGAAGTTATTTTGTTTTTCGGTTGAATTGTGTATGAATGTTTTCAACCGGCTGTTAAATTGTTTTGAGCAGTATAGTTCATTATTCAGAAAATTGTCTGCAAACGCTTTACAAATAGAAAAAAGAAAAGTCATCTGTGTCAACTTTCTCACCCTGTGCTTTCACACGCAATTGCAAATGCACACATTCGAATATATGAATGGGTGTGCATGTGCATGTGCAAGCACACGCGCATGCGCACGCACGCACGCACACAACACACACACCAACACACACACACACACACACACACACACACACAACACACACACCTTGAACATGGTGTTGCAACCATGCATCACTTGTTGGTATCTTACAAGTTCTAATGATCTTCACAAGGCCATGACGTAACTTCCTATTCAATCATTTGAGCTGTTCGTCTCTTTTTAGCTACCAAGGTCACCTTCAAAGTGGCGCTCCACTCAGCCCAGAGAGAGCCCTATGTGGTGGCCTGGGCCGCTGCCAAACTGAAATGAATACCCACCCCCACCCCCATGCCCACCCCCACCCTCCTCACCTGGCAAGACCAGTCTCCCCTTCCCCTCCTCTGTGTTGCAATACTGCACCGTCACTGGAGAGGGGCGTCAGGGCTGTGACTGAGTGGGTGACTAGACAGAGGACTGTGTCCCGGCAGAAAGAGTGTGTCATTGACACACTTGAGCTTCCTGTATCTCTGTGTGGGTGTAAGCGCGCGCAAACGAGTGTGTGCGCACGCGCGCGTGCGTGTGCGTGTGCGTGTGTGTGTGTGTGTGTGTGTGTGTGTGTGTGTGTGTGCATTCATTAAATGCATACATGTGCATACATGGTGAGTGTACTTGTATGCATGCATGCAAGCATGCATGCGTGTGTGTGTGTGTGTGTGTGTGTGTGTGTGTGTGTGTGTGTGTGTGTGTGTGAGTGCATCGGGCAGGAGGGTGGTATGGGGGATGGTCGGTATGTGTCTTAAGTGGGGGTACACATGTGCATACGAGGCACAGATGCATGCACAAGTAAGTGTGTGTGTGTGTGTGTGTGTGTGTGTGTGTGTGTGTGTGTGTGTGTGTGTGCAGGAGATGGAGACTGGTAGAGGCGTGTGCAGGACATGCATGCATGTGTGTGTGGTGATGATTGTGTGGGTCTGCACGCATGGCTTGGCACGGGGATCGACAGCAAGAGGCAGGCTGGGTAATAGGGTCATGGCTGGGTATGTTGACGTCACACTTAGCGACCTGCACAAAACCGGCGGGCAGGCCTGGAGCCCGTCATTCAGCGTCTGAGTGTCAACACCAACGGTCGTGGAAGCCATCGTAACCTTTCACAACCACATCAACCAGTCAGCCAGCAGACCTGGGCCCCAGCACTGGGTTTCTGAAAGTTACCACAAACAGACGTGCAGCCATCATCTGTTTGGTGACCATCTCTAATCCAGAGTGTTGGACTTGTTTTCTTCAGAGGCTAAATTTGGTAGGTGTCTTCTTTTTGTACTCCCAGTTCTTATAGAACAGGGAGTACTTTAGAATGGGAATGAAGAAATGCTGTGTGTGTGTGTGTGTGTGTGTGTGTGTGTGTGTGTGTGTCTGTCTGTCTGACTGTCTGTGTGTCTGTCCGTCCGTCCGTCCGTCCGTGGTCAAAATGTGTTCCACTCGCTCCAGACAAAACTACTGGGCCGATCTTTCTGAAAATTTGTAGGTATGTTCATTATGGGTCACGGATGATCCTCGATGTTTTAGTTTACCGTTATAGCTGTTACTAACAGCTGTAACGGCCTGTGACGGTTTTTCTTCTTTATGGAATATCTCAGAAAGTACTTTGCCGATCTTTGTGAAAATTAGCAGTTATGTTCATTACGGGTCACGGATGATGCCCGATGTTTTAGTTTACCCCGTTATAGCCGTTACTAACGGCTGTAACGGCCTGTAACGGGTTTTCTTCTTTATGGAATATCTCAGAAAGTACTTGGCCGATCTTCCTGAAAATTTGTAGGTATATTCATTATGGGTCACGAATAATGCCCGATGTTTTAGTTTACCGTTATGACCGTTACTAACGCCTGTAACGGCCTGTAACGGTTTTTCTTTTTTATAGAATATCTCCGAAAGTACGTGGCCGATCTTTGTGAAAATCAGCAGGTATATTCATTATGGGACACGGATGATGCCCGATGTTTTAGTTTACCGTTATAGCTGTTGCTAACGGCCTGTAACGGTTTTTCTTTTCTATGGAATATCTCCGAAAGTACTTAGCCGATCTTTGTGAAAATTAGCAGATATGTTCACTGTGGGTTACGGATGATGCCTGATGTTTTAGTTTGCCGTTATAGCTGTTACTAACGGCTATAACGGCCCATAACGGTTTTTCTTCTTTATGGAATATCTCAAAAAGCACTTTGTCGATCTTTCTGAAAATGTGTAGGTATGTTCATTATGGGTCACGGATGATACCCAATGTTTTATTTTATCGTTATAGCCGTTACTAACGGCTATAACTGCCCATAACGGTTTTTCTTCTTGATGGAATATCTCAGAAAGTCCTTGGCCGATCTTTCTGAAATTTTGTAGGTATGTTCATTATGGGCGACGGATGATGTCCGACATTTTAGTTTACCATTATATCCGTTATTAACGGCTGTAACGGCCCATAACGGTTTTTCTTTTTTATGGAATGTCTCAGAAAGTACTTGGCCGATCTTTCTGAAAATTTGTAGGTATATTCATTGTGGGTCACGGACAATGCCCGACGTTTTAGTTTACCGTTATAGCCGTTACTAACGGCTATAACGACCCATAACGGTTTTTCTTTTTATGGAATATCTCAGAAAGTACGTGGCTGATCTTTCTGAAAATGTGTAGGTATGTTCATTATGGGTCACGGATGATGCCCGATATTTTAGTTTACTGTTATAGCCGTTACTAAGAAAACCATTATGGGCTGTTACTAACGGCTATAACACCTAATGGTTTTTATGTTCATTATGGGTCACGGATGATGCCCGATGTTTAAGTTTACCGTTATAGCCGTTACTAACGGCCCATAATGGTTTTCTTCTGTATGGAAAATCTCAGAAAGTTCTTGGCCGGTCTTTCTGAAAATTTGCAAGTATGTTCATTATAGGTCATAGATGATGGCCGATGTTTACCAAAATAGCCATTACTTACGGTTACACCAGCCCAAGACGGTTTTTCCTCTTTATGGGATATCTCACGCGTATTCAGGATAAACTGGGAGTACGTTTATATGCTTTGCATCTTGTTTTTTTCTACGTTAAGTTCACGTTCTGTGTCATAGTTTGTTTGCTTTCTCTTTATCATATGTCTCGGCACTGGAAAATAATTTGTTGAGTCCTAAGTGAGATGACAATGGCACTCTGAATTCCTGAAGTAAGATGTCAGAATGGTGAGCTGTTTGTGTGGTAAAGGAGTGTGTCTATCAATGAAACACACATGGTGGATACGGTGATGGTGTGAGCTGTTTGTGTGGTAAAGGAGTGTGTCTATCAATGAAACACACATGGTGGATACGGTGATGGTGTGAAGTTGTACCCCCCCCCCTCCCCCCCCCCCCCCCCCCCCCCCCCCACACACACACACACACATCCGTTTTATTTGTGGTTCAACTTACATCTTACTATCTCATAGGTGTCAACCTATACGGTTTTCCCGTATTGAATGCTGTACGTGAAACCTACGATTTCGGGTCTGTACGGCCGTATACAAGTTTCAGTACGGGTAAAACTGATTTGTACGGGCAAATCTTAAATCACTGAGGCAAAATGCGAGGTGAACAAATTTTCATAGCAGACGACACGGACTCGCAGCACTGAAACGGGAACGAACTAAGTGGATGATCGGTCATGCGCATAAAACTTTTTTTTCTATTGTTCCGGCAATCTGTGTATGCGCGGTTCTTTCTTCAACTTCCATGTGTGCATTGTTTGAATTGAGAATGGCTACGAACCCCCCTGCAGCTAAAATGGCTCTAGTTGGTAGTGGGCGACACCTCAAGGAGTGAGAAAATCCATCATTTGAGAAAGGGAGATACGCTGGCTTGATTGATCAAGCCCTCAGAGAAAGGCCGGGAGTATACGTACTGCAGTCCATGTCCCAGAGACTCGTGATGTTGGTAAAGTGGAAGAGAGTACAAACAATGGGTTTATAAAGAGTTTTAATTCTGCATCATTGTCAGTGTTTCACAATAGGGTGTGTGATTTGATCTACTAACTGTCTCAAGTGATGCATTCAGCAGGAATGGAAGAGGAGGTTTTGTTGGATGGGTAAGTGTTATTGTTATTCATAAACTGTCTTAAACTGCCGTTTGTTTCAAGACGTTCTGCCTGGTATTACATTGTATTCACAACAATTTTTGTTATAATGTTTTTGCGTTTTCCGTAATGTATAAGGTTTTTGGGCTGGGAATAAGGGAAAAAGTACTTTTCAATATGGGAAGTTGTAAAATGAGGAAAATTGGGTTGACACCTATGCTCTCTCCCCTCCTGCTGTACTTTTGTTGTCTGTCTGTCTGTCTGTATATCTGTCTGTCTCTGTCTGCCAGTCTGTTTCTCCCTCCCTCTCTCCCTCTCCCCCCCCCTCTCTCTCTCTCTCTCTCTCTCTCTGTTTGACTGTGCTTACTTTTCCTTCCTCATTTATACCTTGTCATGTCCATGCTGATTGCTGTCAAGGAGTGCTGGTTTGTACATTTTTGTGTCTGTTGTAACATTGAAAAAGACATGTTTGTGGAAAGTCAACGTGTCTGTTTTATATTGAACATTAAATATGTTTTGTGCATTCATTTGTATTTTAGATCTAATTGCAAAATGAGACGACTGCAGGCGGAAATCTAAACAAATCTTAAATAAATTTAGTGAACCGCCCAGAGAAACGTGGACAAACGAGTCACAAGACAAAACACAACGCATTTCGACCTCTTTGGTCTTCTTCAGGTGAGTCACAAACGAATAAAATAAAGTGAATTTTCGTTATTTTATTCGTTTGTGACTCGCCTGAAGAAGACCTCAGAGGTCGAAACGCGTTGTGTTTTGTCTTGTGACTCGTTTGTCCATGTTTCTCTGGGCGGTTCGCTAACATTTATTTAAGATTCATTTGTATTTTGTTCTGTTTTCGGTAAAACAGCAGTCTGTTTCATTTTCCTAACATAGCTGCAGTTAATGATGATGAAGGTAATTATAGTACTTGATGAGAGTGAAAATATTTTCCGAACATAGCTGCTGTTAATGATGATGAAGGTAATTATAGTACTTGATCAGTTGATGAGAGTGAAAATATTTTCCTAACATAGCTACTGTTAATGATAATAATGGTAATTATAGTTATTGATAATAGTGAAAATATTTTCCTAACATAGCTGCTGTTAATGATAATGATGGTGATTGTTGTGATAATTTAATGAAAATATTAAAACTTATAATAGTGACAATAAGAACAACAACAACAACAAGAAGAACAATAAATATAATAATCATCATCATCATCATGTTCATCATCATGAGAAGAAGAAGACGAAATGTTCTTTCTTATAATTATGTACAACTTTCTATTATTAATATGTTTTAAGTAATTGCATCATGAGCTCTGTAAAACCATGGCGGTTGAATATTTAGTCTGTTGAATGCAGCAAGTGTGCCTTTTCCATCTTGAATATAGTCAAACAAACACACGGACGAACAGGAACACATACAGGTAGCCTCAGTTTGATTGGCATGAAAAGAAATCTGAAATGTTTTGTGTGTTTGTTCATTTCTACAGTTGTTGTTGCTGTGTTGATGTGTATGGTACAGATGTGTCTGGTACAGATGTGTCTGGTACAAGGTATAGTCAAGCTTACAACATCCTTTTTTGGGATGTCTCCTTGTTTGTTCTGTGTGCTCTGAGTTGTCATTTCTGCTGTTTGTTGTGTGTGCTATATGTTGTCATTTCTGCTGTTTGTTCTGTGTGCTCTGTGTTGTCATTTCTGCTGTTTGTTCTGTGTGCTCTGTGTTGTCATTTCTGTTGTTTGTTCTGTGTGCTCTGTGTTGTCATTTCTGTTGTTTGTTCTGTGTGCTCTGTGTTGTCATTTCTGCTGTTTGTTCTGTGTGCTCTGTGTTGTCATTTCTGCTGTTTGTTCTGTGTGCTCTGTGTTGTCATTTCTGCTGTTTGTTCTGTGTGCTCTGTGCTGTCATTTCTGCTGTTTGTTGTGTGTGCTCTGTGCTGTCATTTCTGCTGTTTGTTCTGTGTGCTCTGTGCTGTCTGTCATATCTGCTGTTTGTTGTGTGTGCTCTGTGCTGTCATTTCTGCTGTTTGTTCTGTGTGCTCTGTGTTGTCATTTCTGCTGTTTGTTCTGTGTGCTCTGTGTTGTCATTTCTGCTGTTTGTTCTGTGTGCTCTGTGCTGTCATTTCTGCTGTTTGTTCTGTGTGCTCTGTGCTGTCATGTCTGCTGTTTGTTCTGTGTGCTCTGTGCTGTCATTTCTGCTGTTTGTTTGTGTGCTCTGTGCTGTCATTTCTGCTGTTTGTTCTTTGTGCTCTGTGCTGTCATTTCTGCTGTTTGTTCTGTGTGCTCTGTGCTGTCATTTCTGCTGTTTGTTCTGTGTGCTCTGTGCTGTCATTTCTGCTGTTTGTTCTTTGTGCTCTGTGCTGTCATTTCTGCTGTTTGTTCTGTGTGCTCTGTGCTGTCATGTCTGCTGTTTGTTCTGTGTGCTCTGTGCTGTCATATCTGCTGTTTGTTCTGTGTGCTCTGTGCTGTCATTTCTGCTTGGCGACTTAGTGTCATAGGCATCATTCGTTTGAGTTATGGGCGTGTCATCACAGGGGCAATACTTACGCCACTTGTTTTTTTATTTTCATTTAATTTTCATTCACACTGATATTCAGTTTCTTGGGGCAGATATTTCTAATTTATTCTTGATAACAAAGCTATGTATAAACCAGCAGAAATTTAGTTTTCATATGAGACAGAATAAAAAAAAAAATAATGCTCATTAACACAATACAGAACAGACAAGGGACTGTTTCAAGAAAGAGTTTGATCATGATAGAATGTATAATGATAAAGACACAAAGACGAATGAAATAAAAAGCTATTCAAATAAGTTAAAATCCATAGAAACGAAACAGCACAAATGAATTAAGTATCACTTATGATCATGACATTATCAAATGTTGACTCTAAAGTGGACGAAACAAAAACACAACGGAAGCACAGAGAGAGAGACAGAGAGAGAGAGAGAGATAATGATGATGATGATGACTTTGATGACAATGACGATGATGATTGTGATGATCATTTTTATTTCCAAGGGTAACAGATAAGCAGACACATGCTTTTTTTGCATCCAGCCCTTGTCCTGCTAAAGGACTAACTAAGCATGACCGGCGACAAAAACTTTCAAAACTTTTAACAATCACACATGTCTTCACAAATACATAAAAAGGTTGATGAATCGTTCTTCCATTAGAATTAGGGCGTAGATGAATTCAAAGGGGGAAAAGTCAATTGAAACAATGAACAAGGATAAAGAAATTGATTACAAAGAAGAAAAAACTCAGCACACACAGATATAGAAACTATAAGCGATCCTCCTATTAGTTATTAAGGAGAGAGAGAGAGTGTGTGTGTGTCTTACGTTCCTTTTGTGAAATGTTAAGATACAACAAGCTGCTAAAGATGATAATTAGACAACTAGAATGCATCAGTAATATCAACATTTTTTAAAATACATTTTCATGATGAGGTTACAAAGCAAGTCGAGAACGAACAGTACTAAAATCAGTTATCAGTCAACGAACGACATGAATTTCCAGCATCAATAATCATAACACTTATCTGTCATGATGTTTGTATGTGTGTGAGTGCGTGTGTGTGTGTGAGTGTGTATACATGTGTCGGTGAGAGAGGGAGAGAGAGATGCCGTCATAATCCACACCCCCCCCCCCCCCTTTTTTTTTTTCTTTCTTTCTTGAACTATTTATACACTACCCAAAACTAGAATTATCAATTAAGTGACGATAAATCGATAAGCAGCCGTAAATACGGAGAGAGGGGGGGGGGGGGGATATACATGTCGAACTGTTGGGTCTTCTTCAGGCAAAAACGACATGGAGGACAGTGAAAACGAAGAACGAGAAATCACTTATCTTCTCATATTCGGCGCAAATTGAGTTAAAATGAATGAAAATGAGGCTGCTGGCAAGGGGACCTTGGGACTTACTACTTAGAATAATGATGATGACAATCATGATGATAATGATAACAATAGCAATAATAGTGATGATGGTGATGATGATGAAAATATTTAGACAATAAGACGAGGAATATTGTTACTTCTAGTCGTAATATGACGATCATAGTTGTAGTATGTATAGTAGCTAGACACAGAAGGGGAGAAAGGAGAGGGGGTTGGACTTGGAGGGTGGTAGAACAGCAGTATTTGTATGTTTTTTTTTATACTTTGTTTGATAGTATGATGTAATAGTGATGATAGTAGTTATGGAAGATTGATAATAATGATTAGTGGCAAGGAATACAAACAATTAAAACTTCTTTTTTTTTAAACCTACACATGCACGCACGCCATTGTTTTTCCTGGCACAAAAACCTGACAAACATACTCCACAGATGCGGCTGAATCACTTTAAGATAAGTTGCTTTTGAAATGTCATCTATTTTGATTGATAATACATAATGTATACGCTTCAGAAACTTCGTCTATCTGTTACATAATGTATATTTCATTCATTGTTTTTTTGTAGAAAGCTCGCCTTTCTGTTACATAATATATGTTTGATCCATTTTAAAAGCCGTATCTATTTGTTATATAATACATATTGCACGCACCATAGATACTTCACCTATACACTAGATGATACATATTTTGTTTATTTTAGAAGCCTCATCTAGGTTACACAATACAGATCTGTGTTCACTTTAGAGGCTTCATCTGTATCCACTATGGAAACATCATCTAGGTTACACAATACAGATCTGTGTTCACTTTAGAGGCTTCATCTGTATCCACAATGGAAACATCATCTCTCTCTCACCTAACACACCTGTGTCCACTTTGGAAATCCAGTCTGTTACCTGATACATATGTGTTCACTTTAGAAACATTATCCATCTCTCATATAACACACCTGTATTCACTTTGGAAATCTTATCAATCTGTTACATCATACATATATCTGTGTCCACTTTCGAAACCTCATTTATCTTTCCCTGTATTCACTTTGAAAATCTCTACCATCTCTTACCATACATCAGTTTTCACTGTAGGATGCTGACTCTGAGTGTACTTCTGGTCATCACACTGTGCCCCTTATGTTGGTTTCAGACTGCATCATGGCCAGTAACCAGCCAAAGGTATGTGTTTCTCTGTGTGTGTGTGTGTGTGTGTGTGTGTGTGTGTGTGTGTGTGCATGCATGCGCATGTTTTTGTATGAATGCTTTTTGTATTGTTCTTCTTGTCGTGGTGTGCTATGTGTGTGGGCATGTGTTTGTGTGCATGTGCTCTCTCCTCTCTCTCTCTCTCTCTCTCTCTCTCTCTCTCTCTCTCTCTCTGGGAGATGCTTGACAAACAGTCATATCGAGCAGATGTGTTTTCTCCATTGCTCCCTTTCGTGCAAGTGTTTATGTGTCTGTAAACTGTTTTTGGAACTTTGCGTAACATCAAATCCCACAGGCTATGCCATCTGCTTCCTCGGATTTCCGACATGTTTGTAGTGGTTTGTGTGGACGTTTTGGAGCTTTATGACTCAAAGGGAAGTGTCAGTCAGGAAGGAGATGATGCGAGTCACACAACTGAAGGACAGGCCAAATGGCGTTTTGATTGGGGGTGGGGGTGGGGGGTGAATTACCAGTTTCTGAATTTACTCCTTATTTGATGTAGTGACACCGCTTTGAACCCCGGACCCACTAAAAAAACCCACCACTGAAACCCAGGCCAGGGTCTCTGCCAGACGTGACTGAGCACAAGCAGGGAGAGAGCCTCTTCAGCAAACAGCAGAGCTGATATGACAACTCCAGCTGAATCGCCTACTACAGTCCCACTGTTAATGTTACCCTGGCTGATCTTATGACGAGGTTGAACGGAATGGACGTCTTTCATGAGTTCCAAGCTGGGCGGGGTTGTGTCTGACATTGCAGCCATCAAGCAGAAGTTTGGTGTTCTACAGGAGAAGATGGAGGTGTTGAGGCAGGAGGTGGACTCATTATGCAGAGAAAGCATGACGTTGAAAGATCACGTGGACGATTTGTGTGCTTGTGTTCCAAACTTGGAGAAAAAGAGGGAAGAGCTGGAAGGAAGGTCAAAGAGAAATGACCTGATAGTCACACAACGATGTCTACATACAAAATCACATGCAAAGACAATCATACGCCCCGCACACTACCACACATCTGACTCCCTTTTCTTTGATAAAACAAATCAGAATACCATTTTAAAGTTCTTCCCCGGAAAAAAAAAAGTTTGTTTCTTTTTGCGCCTAACTTCTTTTAGCGTGTGAGAGTTTTAATTTCTCTTCTTTTTCTTTGGCCAATATACAATTCATTCCACAATATTCCACCAAACGAAAAAAACATCAAACATTATTTTCAGTACACACTTTCATTTCGCTTTTTTTCCCTGGGTCACACAGATGCTGAATCCGCCCCCACACAAACAAATCCATATGGGTTCATGAACCCGAACGTTTAGTCACCAAAACGCCCTGGGTTCTTCCCATCAATATTTTTTTTCTCAGAAGAAAATCAGAATGTTCTTGGGCAGCGGACATTACGTTAAGGGCTGAAAGGGGGCTGTCAGGGTTCCAGATGCAGAGTGCTTGCCGTAGAAAACCAAGACATTATGTTAGTGAAATAAATGAAATACTTACTAGGTGATCGATCCACCACAGAAAATTCCCTGTCCATTAAAGAACTTTCTCTGGATCCTAAAAGGCCTGTCTTGGGACCCTCGTCAAGCCAGCTAGAATGTTTACTATCCCCACTGTCCTGAGTATCCTTGGCTGATATCTTTCCAGATGATCCTCCTGAACAACTTGATTTGCCAGTACTGTTTAAATCCTTACCCTGGCATCTTGATCTGTTGTCCCTCATGGTCTTGTCCACTTTCATCTTAGAACTGACCCTGACCCTAGCAATGCGAACAACCTCGGTACCTGCTTGAGCTGATCCCGATAAATTTACCTGAGGAATGCTATCCACCTGGGGCTGATGAAGTACTGTCCGCATTGAATCACCAGGCATATGTGGCAGAGTAGTTCCGGAGGCTCCCACTGCCTTGAACTGTATTGAGAGATGCACCTTGGAAATCCTGCGATGGGATATGGCCCTCACCGCATTGCCAGTGTGAAGGAACTGGAGCCTTGACTGAAGAGCAGGGGTCGTCGTCCTTCCTTTCATCTCCTTCCCTAGACTGGTTCTGCAGCCATGTCCTGTACCGCCTGCAGTCTTTTCACCTGTGCCCAACCTGCTTGCAAGAAAAGCACCTCACACTGGAATCAGGGTTGTCAGGAGTTTGCTTTGCACTGTCTTTGGTCACAAGCTGCAGATGAGTGGTCAGCTTTTTGAGAGCTGTTAAAGAAAACTGTTCAGATCCTGCTTGGAAAAAAAATCTGTTCTGACCTGTTGCTCTTGACCTTTCCTCTGTGTCTCATTCACGACCAGTGAAAACATGCTGACACCAGTTGCAAAGTGAGACGACTGCAGGCGGAAACCTAAACAAATCTTAAAAAAGTGTTAGCGAACCGCCCAGAGAAACGTGGACAAACGAGTCACAAGACAAAACACAACGCGTTTCGACCTCTTAGGTCTTCTTCAGGTGAGATAGAAACGAATAAAACAACGAAAATTTCAGAGTTCAGCGCAAGGAAGAAGGCCTTCTTCCTTGCGCTGAACTCTGAGGTGATCTGAAGCGATCAAAGTTAAGTGAATTTTCGTTGTTTTATTCGTTTCTGTCTCACCTGAAGAAGACGTAAGAGGTCGAAACACGTTGTGTTTTGTCTTGTGACTCGTTTGTCCACATTTCTCTGGGCGGTTCGCTAACACTTGTTTAAGATTTGTTATGCTGACACCGCTTTACTTTCTGGACGGTCTCTTCCACAGGTCTGGGTCTTTCCAAATAGGCGTATTTACCTGCCTCCTTGTCCAGGCCACCATTACAAACTTTGCTGATGGCTTCGCTCTGTGTACATTTTACAAGTGGGTCCCGGACAAAATCAGCAAGCATTGAGACCCTGTCAGCCCAGTCCTCATAGGACTTCCCCGAGTTTTGTCTGGATTGCTGGAATTTTAGCTTGGCTGTTTCAGTCAGCTCTCTGGCTCCGAAGCGTGCTACCAACTTTATCATCTGGCGATGTGAGCACTGACTGCCCGTCTTTGTGGCTATAATGAAGAAGTCTCAGCACCATACCAGGTAATCCTGACTCTGATTTTCAGACCAGTCGAGGGCTGTTCCATAACTGTCGATCCTGTACTTTAATGACAGCCAGTTTGAGTTCCTGTCATACCAAAGATATTGTGGTAATTTCCGTGGGTCCCCTGTTGGTCCAGAATGGGACTGCCTGCCAGGACTGTTTTCCCTGCTGCTGTCTGAGGAGTCAGAATGCAATTTCCACTCACTCCCAGTGTACACATGGGGGTCATGTCAGTAATGTCCAATTCTGTGTGACCTACACCTCTAGCGCCTATTCCAAGTTACTCTCGAGGCGGAGGGAGAGATGTCAGAGAGAGAGAGAGAGATGAAAACACACACACACACACACACACACACACACACACACACACACACACACACACACACACACAACATGCAGAAATTCCGTGTGGAACTTCTACCAGCAGCCATTCAAACCATGCCTGATAATGTGTTACAAAAGCACATAATGAGCCGCCTCCTCTTAACTGATCAGCAGAAGCATTTTATATAAAGAAAGGTCATGGTCTAATTTGTATATTGAAACCTGTCAAATTTAGAGTAAAAAAAAGTTTTAAAATGTATTTTGTTTTTGAAGCTGTACCACGATCTACACTTTTGCAATGAGGAATATGCCAGCTATCATTGAAAAGAGCATTTTGGCTCTTAAAAACTATACATGTACGTCATGACCCCCAGATAATTAGAGGACATTCTGCACCGCGGAAAACAGATATGGCAGCAGCAGACAGAGACAAGCAGAGATCCCTTGCCATCGCCTCAATCACTAGACAGCACAGAGAGGATTGAACCTGAACTGCCTGGTGTTATCCTTGGTTGGCGGTGACAGTTACAGATCGGTCAGGCTGAACGTTTAACGACACAGAGAGGATTGAACCTGAACCGCCTGGTGTTATCCTTGGTTGGCGGTGACAGATACAGATCGGTCAGGATGAACGTTTAATGGCACAGAGAGGATTGAACCTGAACCGCCTGGTGTTATCCTTGGTTGGCGGTGACAGATACAGATCGGTCAGGCTGAACGTTTAATGGCACAGAGAGGATTGAACCTGAACCGCCTGGTGTTATCCTTGGTTGGCGGTGACAGATACAGATCGGTCAGGATGAACGTTTAATGGCACAGAGAGGATTGAACCTGAACCGCCTGGTGTTATTCTTGGTTGGCGGTGACAGATACAGATCGGTCAGGCTGAACGTTTAACATGGAGCAGTTCATTTCATGATGGGATGTGTTTTTAGACTGTGCGTAACTAAAGTATGCAGCAACCCATGAAATGATAAATAAAGGAATGAGTGAATAATAATAATAATGATAATAATATTGACAATGATGATGGTGATAATGACCAACGGTTGATGAAAAGAAAACAAACAACATGGTGATGGTTCATTGCAGGTAGGGGGTGCTCCAGAGGATGACTGGATCCCCTTCATTCAGTCCATGTACCCCGATCTCCTTACCAGACCCTATTTCTTCCCGTCCCTTTTTTTCAATCGGGTTCCTCGTACTGTAGAGACTGTTGCCGGACTGCCTGTCCGTGTCAGACAGAATCCGCTTCAACGCATTTCTCGCGGACTACGACGACTTTTCAGACGTAACCCAGCACCCCCACCCCTACCCCAATCAACCGCAGGCACAGTTTTCATAGATAACCCAGCAGGCCTGCAGGATGAACGCTTCCAGGACAGCGATCTTCGTGATGATGATGCACAGCGCCGCTGTCTCCAGGCCCTGGAAAGTATCGGGGAGGGCATGATGGTCATCTCGCAGCTGAAGTTTCGAAAATATCTGGACAACCAACATAATCCCCAACATCACATCAACCCCACCAACATCATTTCTCAACTTCCCTCCATCACCCACCCGTCCATCCCCACCAACATTGCTGACGGGGAGTGTGACATTATCGTCATTTCCCGCCAGTATGGCATTCTGGTCTGCGAGGTCAAATCTGTCGGAGGACACCCATCATCAAACAAGGACCACATTATCGCCAGGGTTGTCGCTGGGGCTATCGCCCAACTTCAGAATCAGGAGGTGGCTCTGAGGCATCTCACCCATGACCTGGCCAGCGGCAACGTCAGGGTGAGCAAGGCAGTCCTGCTGCCTAACGTGACGTCAGCTCTGCTGAGGAAGGCAGTGAACAGCTCTCAGCAGCTCCAGCAGGTGAGTTGACGTCATAAGAACACCACCCATTAAAGGCAAGCACAGTTCTTTTTTTTTTTTTTTTTTTTTTTTGCTGTCCCAACCTCTGCACCATCTTAGAGGCAGTGTACCCACGCCGCTCATTCTGACACCCCGTCAACAGCCACAGCCTGGTCGGCCCCACTGCAGCCCCAGCACCGGCAATCCACTGGGGGTAGTCAGTGTCAAGTCGTCAAGAGGCAACCCACCGGAGGAGACACTGCACTGCTGCCGAGTCACTTCGGTGGTGTTCAGTGGTGCCTGTTCTGATCTAACATACGCAGGACGCCACCTACTAAGCCCCCTACTGTCAACAGTAATTGGCAAGGACAGTTCTCAGCTGACTCTATGGACTACACATCACATTGACCTCTATGTCAACAGACTGTAACTGTCATCTGTAGAAGTGCACGTTGTGTAACTAACACAGGTATATAAACATTGCTACACATAAAGATCTGTACACGTTGTATGAAGTAGGATTGTGCGCATGCTGACATTATTGATACATAAGTCTAGGTTGTTACACATGTTGCACAACAGCATATGCAGCAGCTTGCACGGTTACATCTTTGCAGATTGCGAATGACATAGGTATGTACACACTATCAGACACGTGTCAGTACACACCAGTATCATTGTGGTATACACATTGTAAATAATAAGTCTGTGAACACTGACACAGATCAGTATACACCAGTATCATTGTACTACACACACTGTTACAGACAGCTCTGTGCACACTGACACAAACCAGTACATGCCAGTATCATTGTACTAACACACTGTAACAGACAGCTCTGTGCACACTGGCATAGACCAGTACACACCAGTGTTATTGTGACATACACACTGCCACTAATAAGTCTGTGCCCATTATCTGACACAGCTCTTATCTTCACGCTGACTGCTATCAGGGGAGTATTGTTTGCTGTGTGTCTGACACAGCTCTGATCTTCACGCTGACTGCTATCAGGGGAGTATTGTTTGGTGTGTGTCTGTCACAGCTCTGATTTTCACGCTGACTGCTATCAGGGGAGTATTGTTTGGTGTGTGTCTGACACAGCTCTGATCTTCTTGCTGACTGCTATCAGGGGAGTATTGTTTGCTGTGTGTCTGACACAGCTCTGATCTTCACACTGACTGTTATCAGGGGAGTATTGTTTGCTGTGTGTCTGACGCAGCTCTGATCTTCACGCTGACTGTTATCAGGGGAGTATTGTTTGCTGTGCGTCTGTCACAGCTCCGATCTTCACGCTGACAGCGACAAACACCCTGCAACTTTTTACTTTTGTCGTCATCCATCTGTCGTGATGTCTTTTCCTGAGGTATTGCATCATTCTGTCGGATCGGTTTTCTTCTTCTCAGTCATGCAGTGTTTTCAAAGTGTCACAGTACCTGTGATGTGACTGATATTTTGGAGGATTATTTTACTCAACGTGTTTTTATAACGTTGCGATTTTAAAACAGAGGGACATCGTGTATCTGATTGACATGAACAAGTGACCTGTGTCACCCGTGGTCACTTTGGTCTCCAACTGGACGTCAGCTTCTGTCATGTCTGCTGTCTGTGATTTACCTCCCTTTGATCTTCTTGGATGTGACATAAAGTGGACAGAAGGAGAGTGACACTTTCAGCTGCTCCCTTCGATCTCTCTTCACCTTCATGGACATTGACAATCAGCATTGTTGTCATTGGCCTCTCTTCACCTTCATGGACATGGGCAATCAGTGTTGTTGTCATTGGCCAGACCGTTATCTTAGCCATTTTCAAGATGGAGAAATGACGGTAATAAAATGGGAACTGGGCAGCCATAAGTTTAAGTTTCAGGTCTTCCTATTCATATTTCCGTGGAATAATTTCCTTTGAAAGATAATTTCTCCCGTCAAACACTAAGGCTGTATCATTTAGTGTGGTTGTTGTTGTTTTGTTGTTTTTCCCTCCTGTTGAATGTACTTTGGTATTTCACGAAAGAAGACATGAAGGTAAGCGAAAGGAGGAGGATCTCCCAATCCCCTGGTTTGCCGGGATCTGTACTTGGCATCAAGACTTTTTCTTTTCTTTTTTGTCTTTTTTTTTGGAACTGGACCGCATGGTTTATTGTAAAAGCAAACGATATGCAATAATTGTTGGAGTTCATATCTAAAACTATGTCTGTACAAACTGTACGGCATAGGTTTGTACACACTGTATAAGCTGGGGCTGTACTCACTGTATTACATAGGTCTTTATACACTGTATGACAAAGGTCTGTCTACACTGCATGGTGTAGTTCTGTATACACTGCATGGTGTAGGTGTAGGTCTGTATACACTGCATGGTGTAGGTCTGTGCACATTGTATGACATGGGTGAGGCTGTAGGTACTGTAACTAACACAGGTGTGTACACACTGAATGATGTCTACCTGTTCATACTGTACCTGACAGAGGGCTGTATATGCTGTGACTGACATTGGTATGTACAACACTGTAACAGACATGTGTTTGTGACACTTTAACATGTAGCTGTAGCGCACACACACACACACACACACACACACACACACACACACACACACACACACACACACGCACTCTCTCTCTCTCTCTCTCTCTCTCTCTCTCTCTCTCCACACACACACACACACACACACACACACACACACACAACACACACACACACACACACACACACACACAAACACACGGGCGTGCGCACGCTGGCATGCACGCACGCACACGCACACGTACACACGCACTCACACACACACACTCACATAATGCACTTACATACATACACATTTATTTATATAATATATATATATATATATTTTTTTTTTAATAGTCTAATATCACCATCGTTGTGAACAGACTCTAAATTAAATCAATCAAAATCAATCAAATCAAATCTGTTGTTTGTACTCTGGAGCACACACCCATAGTACAACCCTCACAGTGATAACCCTCTGACATGATGGTCTGTACATGCCGTACGACCCATGACAGTAACACACCCTGACATGATGGTCTGTACATGCCGTACGACCCATGACAGTGACACACCCTGACATGATGGTCTGTACATGCCATACGACCTATGACAGTGACACACCCTGACATGATGGTGTGTACATGCCGTACGACCCATGACAGTGACACACCCTGACATGATGGTCAGTACATGCTGTACGACCCATGACAGTGACACACCCTGACATGGTCTGTACATGCCATACGACCCATGACAGTGACACACCCTGACATGATGGTGTGTACATGCCATACGACCCATGACAGTGACACACCCTGACATGATGGTGTGTACATGCCGTACGACCCATAACAGTGACACACCCTAACATGATTGTCTGTACATGCCGTACGACCCATAACAGTGACACACCCTACGACCCATGACAGTGACACACCCTGACATGATGGTCTGTACATGCCGTACGACCCATGACAGTGACACACCCTGACACGATGGTCTGTGCATGCCATACGACCCATGACAGTGACACACCCTGACATGATGGTCTGTACATGCCATACAACCCATGACAGTGACACACCCTGACACGATGATCTGTACATGCTGTACGACCCATAACAGTGACACACCCAGACATGATGGTCTGTACATGCTGTACGACCCTTAACAGTGACACACCCTGACATGATGGTCTGTACATGCAGTAATCCCCAGACACACCCTGAATTGATAGTCTGTCCACGTAGTACAACCCCTGACAGTGACCTCCCCTGGGTGAAGGGTCTGTCGTCTGTGTGTCCTGCAGGACTTGGTTCGGTGCACCAACAGTCAGGACACGGCACAGGCTGTCGGGCGGTGTCTCTGTGCTGACCAGCTGCAACAGCCAGGCACCTGGTGGAGCGCATTGTGGACAGGAGGACCCGACCCCTCCATGTCCGATACCACCTATGAAAGACTGGCGGCCAGGTAAGTCAACAACTGTTTGTGTATTCTGCACATCTCTGTGATTTGTGTGAACACCTTGTCACCAGGAGAGATTGACATGAATGGACACATTGTTACCAGGAGAGGTTGACATGTATGGATACACTGTTACGTGGTGAAATTGACATGTATGGATACATTGTTACACGGTGAGGTTGACATGTATGGACACAGTGGAACACAATGAGGTTGACATGTATGGACACATTGTTACCAGATGAGGTTGACATGTATGGACACATTGTTACCAGGTGAGGCTGACGTGTATGGACACATTGTTACACGGTGAGGTTGACATGTATGGACACATTGTAACTAGGTGATGTTGACATGTATGGACACATTGTTACCAGGTGAGGCTGACATGTATGGACACATTGTTACACGGTGAGGTTGACATGTATGGACACATTGTTACCAGGTGATGTTGACATGTATGGACACATTGTTACCAGGTGATGTTGACATGTATGGACACATTGTTACCAGGTGATGTTGACATGTATGGACACATTGTTCCCAGGTGATGTTGACATGTATGGACACATTGTTACACGGTGAGGTTGACATGTACGGACACATTGTTACCTGGTGATGTTGACATGTATGGACACATTGTTACCAGGTGAGGTTGACATGTATGGACACATTGTTACCAGGTGAGGTTGACATGTATGGACACATTGTTACCAGGTGAGGTTGACATGTATGGACACATTGTTACCAGGTGAGGTTGACATGTATGGACACATTGTTACCAGGTGAGGTTGACATGTTTGGACGCATTGTTACACGGTGAGGTTGACATGTATGGACACATTGTTACACGGTGAGGTTGACATGTATGGACACATTGTTACCAGGTGAGGCTGACATGTATGGACACATTGTTACCAGGTGAGGCTGACATGTATGGACACATTGTTACACGGTGAGGTTGACATGTTTGGACACATTAATTCTCGGTGAGGTTGACAAGTATGGACACATTGTGTCCAGGTGAGGTTGACATGTATGGACACATTGTTATTGGATAAAATTGGTGGTCAGGAAATGTGAGCGAATTACACACCACTCCACAGTCTGTGTCTGCACTGTTCAGAGGGGGAACATCACCAGTTCCCAAGGGCTGAATGGAACTCGGGGTGTCTTCAAAGTTCTTGAAGTATTTCGGGTCAACAACACAGTCGTAAGCAGGGTTGTAAGGTTAAAAAAAAAGGTTCTGACAATAGTTCATAGACGGTGTTTGTCAACGGCTGGAGAGGGATGGTTCACATAGTGTACAGCTCTGTCATGTGATCTCAGATCAAAACGAACAAATAGCATCATCCTGATCAGTCCCCCTTCTCCCTCCCATCTTGAACCCCCCCCCCCCCCCCCCCAAAAAAAAAAAAGTCTCAGCTTCCCTGGCTCCTTTTTGCCCTGCTCACATGGAGACCTGACTTTCCATTCCCTGTGGGGGAAATCCTTGTCAACATGTTCAGTTCACTCCCTGTCCACGTGTTCAGTTCACTTTCCATTCCCTGTGGGGGAAATCCCTGTCCACGTATTCAGTTCACTTTCCATTCCCTGTGGGGGAAATCCCTGTCCACCGTGTTCAGTTCACTTTCCATTCCCTGTGGGGGAAATCCCTGTCCACGTGTTCAGTTCACTTTCCATTCCCTGTGGGGGAAATCCCTGTCCACGTGTTCAGTTCACTTTCCATTCCCTGTGGGGGAAATCCCTGTCCACGTGTTCAGTTCACTTTCCATTCCCTGTGGGGGAAATCACTTTCCATTCCCTATGGAGGAAATCCCTGTCAACGTATTCAGTTCACCATTCCCTGTGGGGGAAATCCCTGTCAACGTGTTCAGTTCACTTTCCATTCCCTGTGGGGGAAATCACTTTCCATTCCCTATAGAGGAAATCCCTGTCCACGTGTTCAGTTCACTTTCCATTCCCTGTGGGGGAAATCCCTGTCAACATGTTCAGTTCACTTTCCATTCCCTGTGGGGGAAATCCCTGTCAACGTGTTCAGTTCACTTTCCATTCCCTGTGGGGGAAATCCCTGTCCACGTGTTCAGTTCACTTTCCATTCCCTGTGGGGGAAATCACTTTCCATTCCCTATGGAGGAAATCCCTGTCAACATGTTCAGTTCACTTTCCATTCCCTGTGGGGGAAATCCCTGTCCACGTGTTCAGTTCACTTTCCATTCCCTGTGGGGGAAATCCCTGTCCACGTGTTCAGTTCACTTTCCATTCCCTGTGGGGGAAATCCCTGTCAACGTGCTCAGTTCACTTTCCATTCCCTGTGGGGGAAATCACTTTCCATTCCCTATAGAGGAAATCCTGTCAATGTGTTCAGTTCACTTTCCATTCCCTGTGGGGGAAATCACTTTCTATTCCCTATAGAGGAAATCCCTGTCAATATGTTCAGTTCACTTTCCATTCCGTATGGGGAAATCACTTTCTTTTCCCTGTGGGGGAAATCCCTGTCCATGTGTTCAGTTCACTTTCCATTCCCTGTGGGGGAAATCCCTGTCAACGTGTTCAGTTCCGGACTGTCAGTGGATGGATGTGATGGCGCCATCTGGAGGTAGATGTTCATTCACATTGGCTCAGCGACCAAGCCATGATTGTCATGGCCATCAGCTGGGGGTTTAGTAAGTGGTGCCCTGTATGTGCTGGGTCAGAACAGGCACCACTGACCGACACCAACATGACCAACAATGAAGAAGTAGTAAAATTGTGTTGAAGGAATGCTCAGTTGATATTATGTGTCAAACTCAAAGCTTCAGCATTGCCTATTAAAAGAATGCAGCAGTTCTTTCAAGTTTTCTTCTGAAAGATTATTTGATGTGAATGAATCCGGGTGAAAAGTTTGCGTCCTTTGACAAGTGAAGAAAACATGATTAAGCGTGATCAGTTACCCACACATGGAACTAACACTGTTAAAGAACTTTTTGAAAGCTTCAATTCTGAAGCAGAACACAAGGGATATTGTTAGACTACAATGATAGACTAATGAGCTTGACAACTTTTTTTCATGATTTCAAATGGAATTTTTTTTTTTTTAAGGTAGCATCTTCTTATCAGTAGGATTACTTGTCATAAACATTTTCCATGCTGTTTCAAGGAGACTACAGTTTTCCTCAACTGAAAGGGAGATGTATAGTTTGGTAGCTTTCTCTGCTCTTTTTGCACCTTTTTTGGCTGCTGTATCTGACATTTCACTGCCATTTATGTCATAGTAAGATTGTATCCCGCGAAATTTAGTGACAGTGCAAGTTACAGACAGGCAGTGTAATTAAAAGAAATTGTAATCGAGGTCAGGCTGTATTTTTGCCATCCAAATGTAGAAAGTGGACACAGATTTTAACTCAAATATTTCATTCAGAAAAAAAAAGCATTTCCTCTTGCCAGTTGACTGATTTAGGGGAAAGCAATGAACAGAGACACAAAAGACATCACAAAGCCATTGGAAATCCTTCATTCAGACAACAGTCTGTCTCGGGTGGGGATGGGAGAACGGGTCGAGGTAGGCTGAATGCCAGTTTGGGGAATTGTGCTCATTCCATGCATGGACAGGAGAACCTGTAATACTACTGTTATGTCTTGAAATATCCCAGATCTCAGACAAAGGCAGAAGGAAAATCATAATTACGCGCGTAAAGTAAGTGGAACTGCACTTAAGAAAATATGAGCGATGTTCAAGAATAACAGTAACACTGGCGTCGGCACTCCCCCTTCCTCCCCCCTGAATATACTAAAGGGGGTGTGGGGAGAGGGGAGGTAGAGAGGGCTGACCACCGTCTATCCCCCACCCCTCCCCAATAATTGAAACAAAAAAATATTAATGGCATGGATGATGGTGCGCCTCCTCTCCCTCCACTTCTGCAGGAATTCTTTGTTCAGTTTGGTGTTGCCTCTGATGTAAGTCTTTCAGTCTGGCCTAATGGTCATGGCTCATGGAACTAGGCTGTCTCTCTTGTACCTATCAAAGGTACCAGGTCCAATGCAACGGACGTGTGCGAGGCACCCACAGTGAAGACAGCACCGTAGTTTGAAAGTTAAGATCTGATTCTGTTGGTAGCGTGTGTTAAAGTGTGGAGAGATGGTGTAGCAGCTGTTCAAAGCTGGAGATCCAAGAAGCGGGCTGCACATGGGATTGTGCTGCACGAGCAGTGAACGTCCCACGCGCCGTGCTCAGCTGAGTGCAGGTTCAGCAGATACAACTGAGCACACAGTGTCCACTGGCGTACACACACACCGCATGTTCTAACTTGTGCAGGCTGGCACACACACAGGTAGACTACTTGGTCACACAGATAGCGGAAAGAGAGGGAGAAGAAAATGGAAGACTGTGTTCTGAACATGCCACACGTCTTTTGGATGAGAGGCCTCGGAGCAGGCAACATGAATGTCTTCAGGATGGATTACCATGGTTCCCATAAGCTGCTACTGAACGGTTTAATGTTATAAATGCTTCCCTGAATTTGTTCTCATTTTCTTTCATTCCGCGTTCTTCCCTCCCCCTTCCTCCCTCCCATTATCATTATTTTTTATTTACTAAATTAATCTTTGCCAAGTCGTAGACACCCTGAACAATAAGGTGCAGACGGCCCACTAGTTTATAAGTTTACGTTCAGTAAACACCCTGAACAATAAGGTGCAGACGACCCACTAGCCTAGTTTATAAGCTTACATGCTGAGGCACTTAACACACACAGGTGACACTGCATAGTTTGAGAGTCGGGACAACATGTGCCATACTTCACCATGAAAAATAACAAAAGCACACAGAGGCCGATTCAAAGTGAAATTTATAGTTTGACTCCATAGCAAAATACATCAATGCAACATCTCAACGTTAACATGTTTAACATAGTGACAATTGAGATAAAGAAAAGCAAATTATACAGTTTCTAAAAGACTTTTCCTTCAGCCTGTATGGTGGAACTACACAGGCCAGACACTGTTCCGAATGTTGGTATGGATTGCATAAGTGCCAGCTGAAATCATTTGCTGTCTTACGTTAGGCTCCAAACTAACATTCGGTCATTTATTGGTTCTCGTAAGTGAATGAGTTTGAAACCAGAAGTTTGTCTGATATGATGAAGGTCCAGTCGAAATAAAACAGACCAAAGTCGCAGAATACGGAGAGCCAACAAGTTTTGCATGCGACGGGTTCAGTGATAGTTGCCCTGTTTGTTTGGACCAACATTCTGCAGATCTTCTTCTTCTTCTTTCTTTAAGTTTCCGCCTTCATCAAGCTGAAGATTCTGACACTATCTGTATCAAGATTCTATGATTTATGGTCCCAACCTGTACTGCCATGTTAAATGAAGAGTATAAGCAGCTAAAGATGGAATCAGCAAAGGTCAAGGGAGCTAGTATTTTTATACTGGACTAAATCAGTTACTTATATATTTTTTTTAAATGGTTTAGATCTACCTGATCTCTATGTTGCAATTTAGCTCTTCCGATGTCACTCTAGCTCTAGATCTCGCCCTAGCTCCCTGAATCGGCGACTGTGGCGACTTACACAGGTTTCCTGACGTGCGCCGACCAAGCAGCGCTCGCTTTACGAGGTTAAGGGGTTGTTGAAACTGAAGGAAGAGACGTCAGTCTGGACCTGTGTTTCTGCTGATTTAAATTAATTATAAAATTGACAGCCTATGTTTGTATTGCAAAGACATTTTAAACATCTTTTTTGTCAGATAATACATCATTCTGTATGTGAACTGAATTATATTTGATGTGATGTAACAAAATACAATATGCAACCTGTGCATCGCTACTTCTGTGCACAATGGATTCATTTCCTTCAACTTGCGGTAAGACGGATCTTTTCTTTACTTTGTTCACTCTTATGATCAGTAGGGAATGCATGTAAACTGTGAACTATTGGGGCAAAGGGAATCACAAATTTATCATGACACATAAAACGATATTATTATCGCACAGAAAACACTTGCTTCACGGCAGATCAAGAGGTCTAACATCTTCCGTACTAGATCAGAAATAGACATTGCGACCTCATATTCAACAGCAAAGGCCCAAATCTGAGTCAATACATTGCTTACATATCCACTGTCAATGTAAGGGCTAAAAGGTATTTCGGCAACATACATCTTAAGCAGTATTAACACACATTTCATGACACTGTCCATCAATTACTGAAATAGCAGACAACTTCAATACACCACATGACATCAGTCGAGTCAAATGTAAACAAATCCTGGATAATCCGTTGAGTGCCACACGTAGCCATATCCAACACAAACTGATTGAAATAGGAAACCAGCATCCTCCATTAACATTCAGAATACACACAGAAATCTGTCCCACCGTGCTGTCATGGACAAAACAGATACATGAATGAAATGACCCCAGCTGGAATTGCCCTGCACAATGGCGACTGCATTCGATGCAGTCACAGTGTAAGAAGCTTAAGTCAGTTTGTGAAGTTTCCAGACACTGACTTGAATTATTTCGAAACGCGAAAAGACAGTACAGAACGAAAAGCTATCATAAATCCTACTCGCCAGGTAAAAGCAGGTCATGAAATCATCGAATCGCAGATCCAGCAAAGATAGATGACCGTGATCAATGTATGGGGTAGGAGTTGGGAAATTATGGGATGAAAACAACAACAATAACAGCAACAACAACAACGAACACGCGAACACAGTCGAAAATGTCAAATGGGACTGAGTATAGGGTTGTGTTGGTACATTCAAGCATGGTGGGCATTGCGTATGTAGATTGATAAAACATAGGAGCGATCGATCCTG
The DNA here is from genome assembly GCA_033310375.1 of Conus canariensis. Lineage (NCBI taxonomy): Eukaryota > Metazoa > Mollusca > Gastropoda > Neogastropoda > Conidae > Conus > Conus canariensis. The sequence continues at coordinate 80,756,488 of CM065726.1, forward strand.
CATTGACTAACGTGCAGATCGATCCAAAATGACGGAAACTTTTTTATATTTAGAGGGTAGGGGTAATAATACCAAAGTCAAAAGTTTTGCGAGCACAATCGCACAATCTACGATATGTTAAAGCATAGTAAAAGTATGTCAGCATTGACATGTAGCATAATTTTTTTTTCAGAAATTGATAGAATTGAAACAGAACGATGATTAAACGATCGTGAATTTAAGGTGACCAGAACGGCTTGCTGTGACTCAATACGCAGGTGGTAGGGGTAGTTGATGGACTGTGAAAAGTTATGCAGACACGATCACACCGTGTGAAATAGTTCCTGACATGCTGGAAATCAAAAGACTCTTTCTGCCTCTGACTCCTCAGTGGAACAAGACCACGCCTGTGCCTGAGACACAGACTTCATGTATGTTGCTCACTTTCTGCAGACTGGGAACTCCGAACGTGTGGAGGAACAGGCGAAACAAAACAAAAACTCCGATAAGCAGAATTTCGAGCGGGTCAAAGTATCTAAGGATGACAAGAATTCTCCATGTTATCTAGGTGTAGAAACACAGTCATATTTCATCTGCCATCTCTCTCTCTCTCTCTCTCTCTCTCCTCTCTCTCTCTCTCTCTCTCTCTCTCTCCATATACAGGTGTGTGTGTGTGTGTGTGTGTGTGTGTGTGTGTGTGTGTGTGTGTGTGTGTGTATCAAAACAAAACAAAAACTCCGATAAGCAGAATTTCGAGCGGGTCAAAGTATCTAAGGATGACAAGAATTTCCATGTTATCTAGGTGTAGAAACACAGTCATATTTCATCTGCCATCTCTCTCTCTCTCTCTCTCTCTCTCTCTCTCTCTCTCTCTCTCTCTCTCTCTCTCTCTCCATATACAGGTGTGTGTGTGTGTGTGTGTTATCAAAACAAAACAAAAACTCCGATAAGCAGAATTTCGAGCGGGTCAAAGTATCTAAGGATGACAAGAATTCTCCATGTTATCTAGGTGTAGAAACACAGTCATATTTCAACTGCCATCTCTCTCTCTCTCTCTCTCTCTCTCTCTCTCTCTCTCTCTCTCTCTCTCTCTCTCTCTCTCACTCTCTCTCCATATACAGGTTGTGTGTGTGTGTGTGTATGTGTGTGTGTGTGTGTGTGTGTGACTGTAACAGGTTCTGTGGACCAGCCAGCACGGTCGACATCCCCACAGCTGGCCATCCACGCAAGGTGCTGAGGACCTTCGGAGAGGCTGTGGCTGAAACTGCCCTGCGCTTTTTCTCCCTCGTCCTCACGCCCCAGCAGGTGGCTCTGCTCAACATGCAGCCAGAGCCGGAATACCTGTACCTGCAGGGTCCGCCAGGCACCGGGAAAACCGTAGTGCTGGCTCTGAAGGCCCTGCAGTGGGCGAGGCAGGGGAGGCAAGTGGTCGTTGTTAGCGAGTCTAACAACACATCATTGACCATTTTGTTGAAGGAGCAGCTGGAGAGAATGCTGGGGACAGCAGCAGCAGCAGCACCAGCCGGGAGCATCCATCGTCACATCTGTGACGTCGATTTAGATCATGTCAATCAGGATGTTTACGGTCTGGTGCAGCTGCTCGGTACTGGTCCTGATCCAGAGGCCTTCATACTCTTTGATGAGGCTTTTGGTCGCAGGTCAGTTTTTGACTTAGGTCACATGTGTGTGTATATATATATATATATATATAATATATATATATTGTGTGTGTGTGTGTGGGTGTGTGTGTGTAAAAACAGAGCTATTACAGGATATCCCCATCCCTCCTCTCCTGAATCGCCCCCTTCCTCCCCATCATCCACCGCCCCACCTCTCACCCGTTCCCACCTCATCCCAGCTGGTCCAGATGAACACAAATAGACAACACATCAAATATAGAATCTGTTCTCTTTGTTCGAGATATCATATCCCTCTTTATTTGAACACATTCAGTAACTCGCCAAATAAAAATTAAAAAAAAAAAAAATGAATAAATGAACACATTGATAAGCAAATAAATGAATGAAAACGGAAAATAGATAGATAAATACATGAACACATTTATAAACAAATGAATGAATAATGAAAATAAGTCAATGGATAGATAAACAAATGGAGCAAGGAAGGAACTAATAAAAAAAATCAAATAAAGGAATGAATAAATAGATCAATTAATTGATATTAAGATACATGCAGTATAAACAACGGAATGTGGACAAAATATTCAAAAGAGAGATAACCACAGATTTCGCTCATAACATAGGTAGTGAACAGTTGTTTCCCCTACTTCACCAGATTACCTCTGTATTCAACTTGTGTGTTGTTCTTCACGAGCTGTTCTGTTTTGTGTATCTGTGTATACCACAGTGCAGTAAGTAGTTTATGTTGTCTTTTATATCAAAACAGTGTTAATTCATGTCAGTGTTTTATAGTATTGCAATGTGTTTGTCTTGTATTTCAGTGTACTGTATCGTTGTCAAAAGAAGTTTCTGTGAGCAGAGCTTGGGCCATTCTCTCCAGGCAAACTGGCAAATTTCTCTGGTGCCGCCATTCATCATGCCAGCATGGATGTAGGGGTTCAGCTTTTAGTCCAGTTTTTTACCCCAGCACCCGATCCACAATCTCCGACAAATAAAGAAAAAAAATCAACGTTTGAGCTTAAAAAAAAAAATGTTGTCCTCAGTAGTTGAATGCAACACACATTCCTATCATTTGATGCAGAATTCGCCGATAAATATTTGTCACAAAAGTGCATTAAATCTGTAAGATTCAAATGATAGTGAAAAATTCCTCTCATCATAATTTGCATGGATGCACCTTTCCCCCGCATTCTTCTCCGCTTCCCTCCCCCCGCCCCCCCCTTCTTCCTCTCATACCACACACTCTTCTTTCCCCTCTCCTCCCCACACAGATTCAGAATGAAACACATCGCAACTGGTTACAGTGGAGGGTTCAAGGCTTCACACAAATACACGATGGGCAACTCCTCCCCTTCTACCACCATACAGCCCCCCCCCCCCCCCCCACCTCCCCCCCCCCCCCTTCTTCCTCTCATACCACACACTCTTCTTTCCCCTCTCCTCCCCACACAGATTCAGAATGAAACACATCGCAACTGGTTACAGTGTAGGGTTCAAGGCTTCACACAAATACACGATGGGCAACTCGCTCCCCTTCTACCACCATACAGCCCCGCCCCCCCCCCTCCCCCGCCCCACACACACACACACACACACACACACACACACACACACACACATACAAACACGCACATGCGTTTGCTATGTAATATCACTGAAATCTGTGTGAATAAAGTGAATAGACTATTCTATTCTAAAAACACCATTCTTCAGAGCTATTTTCCAGGAAAACAGGCCTGCCCAATTCTGCTCAATGCATTTATTAATGACCTTCCAACTTACGTGCAGACGACGATTCTTCTAATTCGATCACAAATGACGGCACCGAATTTCCATGTCTGTTAGATGCACATCACATAATAGTTCTCTTCATCTACAAAGCTTGCTTACAAAATAAATGAAACTGTATGTGTACAGCATTGAATGGGGATATCAAAATCAATTTTACCAAAATATGATCCTAAAATACCTCTTGCATTCAAAGATCAGTCAAATGTCATACAGATCACAAACCAGTACAAATTTTGCGAGATCATGTTCCGTAAAATGGCACAAGTGCTCGAGAGCATTTTGTAAAGTAAGCAAAGAAAACGCTGCACACCCAGAAATGAACAAGCAAAATCAGATGGTATGATTCACCTCGGTAATATGGTAATTATACCAGTGTCCATTTATTGGAGTTGACATGTGGTTCCCTTCTACAGATCTCGACATCAGTAGCGCAGTTCTCATATTACAACCCTTTTCTACTGAGTTTATCTCTAGCAGCACCACCACCACCATCATTCCCCCTCCCCTCCCCATTCCTTCTCTACCCCCTCCACTCACCTCTCCCCTCACCCCCCTCCCACAAACACACATGCAAACGTACATGAGTCTGCAATTTTAAATGCCTACTTAAAATGCAGTGAGTCTTCCTGCCTCAGTGGAACATGGTTGATGCCCAGTCAGGTTACAAACTGTACGCAGCTGAGTTTCTGGTTACACATAACAAAAAAAAACCGCACACACAAATCACATCTCTAACAGGCACCTGAAAGCATGCTTAAAAATTTAGAAACATCCGATACTCCCCTGCTGGAATGTATCCGAAATGTTCCACATGAAATAGAAATTATTCATATCTAAAGGGAACAAAACATGCCATGAAAAAGAAATTGGATTCCAAGTAGACATCTGTCTGGAAACAACAAAAAGGCAGCACTTTGAGAATGCGTTCTTTTAAGAATGTACTGGAAACTACCGACTAAAAAGTAAATGCACAATATTTTGAACGAAGACATGGGGTCAGTAGACATTGCTACAGTGGTCACGATCCACTAACAGGAAAGAATAGATACACAGACATTACAGGTGGAGTTAGGAAAAATGGTCAGAAAACATATTCTCTGTCGTCTGGACATCTACTCCATCAAGACTAGACCCAGACTTGTGCAAACAGTGCTCTGTGACGTGGTCTGCTGTGATGCTCCACAAAGCCATGCTGCAAAATATGCCTGTGATTCCATGAACATGAAACATGAACTCTGTACATGGGGCCAGTATAAACTGTCGTTCAAGCAAAAGCTATGGTGTCTTTTTGTATATATTGACATGTTGTGTCTATACTTCATGACAGTTAAACTCTTAAGTCACACACACACACACTCACACACAACACACACACACACACACACACACACACACACACACACACACGCACGCGCGCGCGCGCGCGCGCGCGCGCACACACGCGCACACACACCACACACACACACACACACTGCGGCGTGCGCAAACTTCGTATCAGAATGTTGATAAAATGTACAGATGCTCAGAATTTTCTGATATTCTTCACTGTAATATTTGGAATTTGATAAATCACAATCTTTTTAACAAGTTATTGAAACAACAACAAAGACAAGAAAAGCGTTGGCTTAATACATTCATGATTCCTTACATATATGTCCAACAATCCAAATCCTTTTTGTTTATAGGTTAAAGCTGAATGCTTTTGAAGAAGAATTCAGTAAAATGGAATATATGTTTGAGGAGCAGATGGAAACTTACACCATATCTCTTGTTAAATTGTCTTGTCTTTCTTGCATGGTTTACCCCATAGCTCTTTTACAGTTGTCATTATTTCATGGAAGATCATCAGCCACACTTCATTACAGTTTTAAAAAATAGAATACTTGAACAGTTCTAAATATTGTCTGCACTTTCCCTCTCTTGTTTCATGTATTGTGTAAATGACTTCGCTAAAATTCTGGCTGATGATGATTTTTTCCATATGTTTTTGTTTTATCTTTTATTCTTTAAGGTAATCATACTCGTTTTTCCTTGAACACTCTTACACATATACATTATCAAATCCCTCCCCCTCCAACATTGTCCCCCACCCTTCCCCCTCCATCATCCCACACCCATCCCTCTCTCATCTACATTTAAAAAAAATAACAATGGATTCATCCTCACAATTTTCACCTTTCCACGCACACGCATGCACGTGCAGATGCACGCTCGCAACCACACTCGCACACACGTAAGCAAGCATGCACGCACACACACATACACACAAACTTACTAACACATGCATAAGCATATGTGCGCACACATGCATACACACACGCATGAGTGCGCGTGCACACACACACACACACACACACACACACACACACACACACACACACACACAGAGTAAAACATGTTCACAGGGGAAAAGTCAGTGACATAGACGAGAGTGAGACCAGCAGCGACAGACACAGATTGGACATATCCCTGACATCTTCGAAGCCGACATAATTATGTTTATGTAGTCCCCGAAATGCTTTCCATTGCCGGTGTGTTTCATTAATCATCTGAAACGGAGAAAGAAGGAAAGACAGAAATTAAAACGGTTTAGTGTTTTATATGCCTTTCATAGTCGTCAGTGATGGATTGAGTGGATGGTGTACGTGTGTGCGAGTGTGTGAGCGCGAGTGTAAGTGTGTGTGTGTGTGTTAGAGAGAGAGAGAGAGAGAAGTTCTGGTGGTTTAGATGGGGTTTTTTTTAGATCTCTTTCACAGTCATTTATGAAGGAATGATTCGGAGGTGAAGAGTACGAGAAAGACACAGACAGACAGATAGACGGACACAGAGACAGACGAAGACAGAAACACAGACTCGCAGAGAATCAAGTCTGAAACTGAATGAATACTAGAACAAACTTAATGATTATTGCCTCCCACTGCTATTATCCGATTAATACCACTACTACTGCTGTTGCTGATAACATTGTTACTGCTGCTATTAATACTTTTACTGCTATTGCTACTGCTGCTGCTACTGCTTCTAATGTTACCACTACTGCTGCTGCTGCTGCTATTACTACTACTACTACTACTACTACTACTTCTACTACCACTACAACTACTACTATGGCTACTACTATGACTACTACTACTACTACTACCACCACCACCACCACCACCACCACCACCACCACCTCTGCTATTCCAATACACAAGAAGGCGGAGTATTCTGAAGGTGTGCTATGAGTGTGCTGCTCATATTTCAGATCTAAATGGAGAATTGAAAGAGAAAGAGGGAAACTCGAGACAGAGACTATTGCTGGTACTGCCACCACTACTGCTACCGCAGCTGCTGCTGTTGCTGCTACTTCTACTGCTGCTGCTATACTACTTCTGCTGATATCACAACTACTTCAATATTAGCACTAAGTATGAAGGATGTAAAAAGAAAATGAAGACATGTGACTATAGACTATGTGCTGTAGATCTATAGATCCCGTTTTAGATCTACACGGAATTTATGGGACCTACACCTGACTTTGTATCCTGTGTCACAGTGACGACTTCTTCCAGTGGCTGACAGCTGTCCGGCACCGACTGCCCTCAGTCCGTGTGTGGGCAGCGTCACTGTACAGAGTGGACAACCGCCCCACATGTCCCCCTCCATCCTGGCTGGAGATCTTCACAGTCAGTGAACCTCTTCGGTCACCGCCTGAAGTAACCAGACAGATGAGGAGGTCACATCTGATAGATGGCGACTACATCCCCATGTACAGCGCCCCAGCACTGCCTCCCCCTACAGAGGGACCACCAGTCCGGCAGCTAAGTCACTTGGGTCAGGCAGGTCACAGTGAGGGCGACTCCTGGGAGTGTGTCCTGTGTGCCGACACCATTGGTCATCTCCTGACCCACGAAATACTTGTGGGACAGCCGGGTAGGAACTGTTCTGTCTCATCATCATCATCATCATCATCATCATCATCATCATCCACACTGGTGATGACTAGAATTCAGATCTAATAATGTACAAGTACTGACAGGAGAAGTAGATCTGGTTCTCTGATGATTCACATTTATTTCTTGTACATAATGGATGGTTGTGTGTGCGTGTGTTTGTTGTCTGTCTGTTTGTCTTTCTGTCTGTTTGGCTGGCTGGCTGGCTGTCAGTGGGTCTGTATGCATCAGACCAGCCAGGGGTGGATGTGTACAGTGACGTCATGTCATCATGATCATGCTGTTTTCAGGTGCCCCCCAGTACAGGGACACTTGGATTCTCTGTTCTCACCTTCCTGATACACGTCGTGCTGACAGCCTTGTACGTCGTCTAAGTGGCCATCACGGTGTACCGGTCAGGGCGGTGTCACGTTCCCCCAGTGACAGTGATGCACAGGATCTGGCCCTGGCCCTCACTGACCAGGTTATCGTCACAGACCGATGCAATGTCCAGGGGATGGAGAGGGCAGTAGTCATAGCGCTGGGAAGGGGGGGTGTTGACTTTGAGTCATTCTCCAGGTCCACCAGTTTTCTGTGTGTCATTGAGCACTGACCCACCACAGGGACAGCCTGTCACCGTGATGTCACACCGCCACACCTCGTCACCAATGGCTTCATGTTTCTCTCCCCCCTCCCCCCTCCACCCCTTCCTGCTCTTCATCTTTCTGTTCTTCTTTCTTTCCGTTCCGTCTTTCCTTTTCTCCTCCCTTTCTTTCTTCTTCTTTCCATTCTTCCTGTCTTCCGTTCCATCATCACCTCTTTGTTCACTCTTTTCTTCATTCCCTTTGTCCTTTCCTCGTTTATTTCGTCCGTCTGTTCTTCAGTGACATTCGATTACGTTCATTCCTTCTTCCCATCTGCACTCTTTCTTTCTTTCTGTCTGCCTTTCTTTCTTATTGTGACGTCATTTACACAGTGATGTCAAAACACTGAACTCTGTTTGACACGGAGAGCGCGCTGTCGGTATTTTTAACACAGTGTGGCAGAACTCAAGAAACCAACCTGTGTATCAACATTTTTTAATCTGTCTGTCTGTCTATCTGTCTCTCCTCTCTCTCTCTCTCTCTCTCTCTCTCTCTCTCTCTCTCTCTCTTGAGAATTCATACGTGTTTGGTATTTGTGATCATCATGAAATTTGACAGCAAATAGTATCGACGTACAAGCTATATATTCTCAAAATTTGAGGCCGACTGCTTAATAATTTTTGAAATATTTACAACTTTTTAAATTGGATTTTCATCATATCCAGTAGTGGAACATTTGTCATTGTTCCCAAGTGTGGTAACAGATCAAGTGAATACAGTGTTCACTCACAAACTGTTGCGGCCGTCACTCAGATTAACGCACTGGCTGTGTGCTGTTTTTCTGTTGTTGTGCAAAGATGTTGAACAGAACCCCGGGCCTGAAGACAACATTTTGCAGTTAGTTGACTGGAGATTTGCGCAAATCATGCAGAGCTTTCATCTTCACTCAGCACAACTGAACCGGCTGATTGAAGAAAAATTCCAAGGGCAAGAACAATCTTACGCCGCTTGAATTCAGAATTAGTTCAACTGAAATCAAAAGTGGAAGAAAACAGGGAAGAAAGAACAGAGTTGCAGGAAGATAGGGACAACATTGTTGATCGACTCGACCGCTTGGAAGAAAAAACAGAAGCTCTTGAGATCAAGTCAAAAAAATGAAATACAAAATTCTTGGGCATTGATGAAACAGAAAAAAGAAATAAGCTGTCCTGCGAGGATTTGGTGACAGATATTCTGAACTTCATTACTGGTGAACATGAGTGGGGTCTATCTGACATCGAACGTGCTTTCAGACTGGGAAGCCCTCATCAGAGCAACAAACCACGCCCACTCTTAGTACAGTTCTCCCACTGGAGAGACAAGGTGTACATTCTCAAGAACAGAAAACTTCGTGATGAACTCAGGCGAAACGACATCAGGGTGACAACGGACATCACAAGAAGATAGCAAGAACAGTTGAATTTCCATAGAGACCAGGGAAAAACAGCCGCCTTTTACAACGGAAGGCTTCATATGAATGACAAACAGCTAGCTTATAGAAGGTACCCGTTTTCACACAGTCACCAGTCAAGTTATCAAAACACAGAAGATGACCAAAACTTCATGTCAAGTGACGATTGGCCACGATTGTAGTGTTTGTACGTATTTCGGTACAAAGATGTTTTGTTGTTAGAGAGGACCAGGATTAAATAATGAAAGCGAGATGAACGTTCCCGCCTGATGTGCAGAAAGATACAAGTGCGTATGTATGAAGAGAATGCATGCGGGGTAGGAACAGTACAATTGGCGACGAGGTAAAGTACTTCTTGCTTCTATTGAGTACCTTCAATGGGTTAGTAGCACTCTGTTTTTGATACGAGTTGGAACTGTTTCAATACGACGTACAATCGACGATCGTTCGTTATCGTGACGACAAGTCGACAGTGAATAATCAGACATGGCACAAGCATTACCACAGTACGTACCGGGTATAGGACCATTTGACCCAACCCAAGGTGATCCCAGTTCCATCGGAAGCCAGTGGCAATGTTGGAAACGCGCTTTTGAACTGTTCTTAGTAGCAAGAGGTGATACCCCAGACGAGCAGAAGAAAGCCTTGTTACTGCATACTGCAGGTATGGAGGTTCAAGACATCTTTGACACAATTCCAGATTCTGCCACTATGAATTGTGCTGATAGTCTTGCGGCTCTCAATCAAACTTTTGCTCCCCAGCACAACCAGTCCTTTGAAAGGCATAAATTCAGGTCGCTAAAACAGGAAGAAGGAGAAACTGTTGCCAAGTACATCACCAGGCTACGTAAACAGGCAAAACATTGTGGGTTTGGGGCAACTCTTGACGAAAATCTTCGCAACCAAGTTTCTTTAGATGCAAAAGTGCACGATTGCGAATTACTTTGCTTGAGAAAAGAGACGTGACACTCGCAAATTTAGCAGAAACAGCTAGAGCTCATGAAGCAGCACAACATCAGGCATGGGAAGTGTCAAACAGCAAATCAGAAGTACCGGTAACACATGCAGTTGGACAGACAGACACGGTCAGGAACCCCACAAAAGCAGAAATATTCAGGACAACAATCTTCAAACCATACATGCTACAGGTGCGGACTCTCCACAGACATGGCAAAGGATCCTAAATGCCCAGCTAAAGGGAAGACTTGCAAACTGTGTCACCTTGAGGGACACTTTGCGCGATGCTGCAAAACGAAGAAAAAAACGGCGAAATCATGTAGAAGAACAGGCGTTTAGTCAGTACACAGGTGAGACACCAGCATTCTACAGGCGCTTCATTGATGACTGTTTGGGCGTGTCTACCTGCAAGAAGGAATCTCTCCAGGACTTCATTTCCTTCATGTCTACCTTTCATCCAGCTCTACAGTATACCTGCAACATCTCTGACTCCTCTGTGTCCTTCCTCGACATTGCCATTTCCATCTTACCTTACTCCAATAGCCTTGCCACTAGTGTCTTCTATAAGCCTACCGATTCTCACAGCTACCTTTTCTACACTTCCAACCATCCCCGTGCCTGCAGAGACAACATCCCCTACTCACAGTTCCTGCGACTGAGACGGATCTGCAGTGATGAGCAGGACTTTGAACTTCAAGCGAAGAGAATGCTTGGATTCTTCCTTGCCCGGAAGTATCCAGGGGACCTGGTTCGTGGTGCACTTGAGCGAGCTCGTGCTGTCTCTTGTGCCCAGGCTCTTGTTCCTAGAGTCAGTCCTGATAATGAAGACCGTACAGTGGCAGTCCTCACCTACCACCCCCACAACCTCCTAGTCCGTAGTATCCTCCTCCGGAACTTCCACTTAGTTCAGCAAGACCCACATCTGAGGGAGATCTTTCCTAAGCCACCCCTCATCGCTTTCAGGAGGGATACCAACCTGAAAGACCATCTTGTGCGAGCTTCTATCCGCCCCTATGGTTCCCCCCCCCCCTCCCCCCTGGCACTACACCATGCGGCCACAAGGGTTGTAAGACCTGCCCTTTCATCGATGGTTCCACTGTCATCACCGGACCTGCTGGCCAGTTTGCCGTAAGGACCAGTTTTAATTGTCAGTCAAAAGACCTTGTCTACGTCATCTCCTGCTCCCTGTGTACCAAGAAATACACAGGTGAGACCTATAGCAGCCTTGATGAACGGTTCAGCGAGCACCTGCGTTCCATGCGGCTTGATGATGACAACCCTGTGGGCTCCCACTTCAACCAGCAGCACCATTGCGTTGTCCACGCCAAAGTAGCAGCAGTGTGGCAGAACCAGTCGACAGGACTCTACAGGCTCTTTATGGAGTCTTCAGTGATTGCCCGTCTTGGCACTCGCACCCCATATGGCATGAACACAAGGGACTGAACTCGGCAGCTCGACTTGCACCCCCGTTCCTTTTCCCCCCCCGCCTTTTTTTTTTTCCCCTCCCCCCCTCCCTTCTTCCCCCTTTTTCTTCCCCCCCCCTTCCCCCCCCCCCCCCGTGTGTCTGTATTTTTCCCTCCCTGTCTCCCTTCTCCCCTTTCCCTCTTCCCCTTTACTGTTTACCACTTACACTAGCACTCACACGCAGGCACACGCATATGCGTGCGCATACGCTCACACACACACACACACACACATTCTCTTCATCTCCCTCCTCCCCTTCTCCACTCTCCCCCTTTCCCTTTATTGTTTAACCCCCCCCCCTTTTTTTTTTTTTCCCATCCCCCTTCCAATTTCCCTCCTCCCTTCCACACTTTCCCTCCACCATCTTACAACCATGCGAGCACACAGACAGACAGGCGCACGCATGCACGCGACCCCACGTGTGCACACACTCACGCACATACGGGCGGACATGTGCACATGCTTCCGTGGGCGCTCATACACACACACATACACTTTCCCCTTTTTCCTTACCCCCCCCCCCCCCCACCCCCCTCCCACTTTAAGTTTTCCTTTCACTGTTTAACTCTACTCACTCCTACCACTGATTGCTTTCTTTTTCTGTGAGTAGCAGTCAGCCTTTTATTCTTACTTCTTGCCCCCTTCCCTGTGCAGTTGAGAAAGGGTCTATGACCTGAAACGTACTGTTTTAGCATCTTTGTCTTCTTAATCAACGAATTTTAACCTGAGGTGAAAAAGTTTTTTTACCTTTGTTTTCTCTTCAAGCTTCATACGGTTACTGAAGACGCAGGAACAAGAGATAGTGACGACTCAGTTTTTGTTGTCCGAGCTCGAGCTAGCCCAAGATCATCCTTGAACACTGTCACTGTGCAGTGTGGAGGCATTGATGTGGACTTCACCATTGACTCGGTGTGTTACATGCAACATCATAGGCTTGGATCTCTGGAAACAGTTGAAGAAAAAGGATGTCTGCTACAGTTCAAAAGAAACAACGGGGAAAAAGCTGTATGTCTATGGATCCAATACACCGTTGCGATTGAAAGGAAAATTCTGAACAGAACTTTCTGTTGCTGAAAGGAAGATCACCACTGACATTCTGGTCCTTGATGGAGAGGGTGACGCGCTCCTTGGACTAGAAGCTGCAACGGCACTTGATCTCCTCAGAGTGGGTCTACCGGAAGAAACTGTGTACAGCATCAAGATAGACTACACAAAAACACATCCACGGCTCTTTGAGGGACTTGGCAAACTGAAAGGACATAGAGTTCATCTACATGTTTGTGATGACATTAATGTGGCACAACCACCCAGGCGAATTCCATTCAGCTTGAGGACCAAAGTAGAGGACAAAACCGCAGAATTAGAAGCTGCAGAAATCATTGAGAATGTGGAAGGTCCCACTCCGTGGGTGAGCCCCATAGTGGTAGTACTAAAATCTAATGGAGATATTCGCCTGTGTGTAGACATGAGACATGCAAATGAAGCAGTGGAACGACAACAGTACCCAGTGCCGACAGTAGAGGAAACTCTGTTGGAGATGAACGGCAGTACCGTCTTCACAAAGCTTGATCTGAAGTGGGGATTCCACCAACTTGAACTGGACGAGGAATCGCTTGTCATCACAACCTTTGCAACTCATACTGGTCTTTACCGTTACCATCATCTCATGTTCGGGATAACCTCTGCTCCAGAAGTGTACCAGTACACAATCCAACAGGTTCTACAAGACTGTCCTGGAGCTAGAAACATGACAGATGACATCATTGTTCATGGAAAAGATGTTGCTGAGCATGACGTACGCTTGAACAAAGTACTCCAGAAACTTGAGGATAGTGGTCTGACTCTGAACGCAGCCAAATGCAACTTTGGGATGAATAGACTGGAGTTCATGGGGTTTGTTTTGAACCAGGAAGGTGTAAGCCCAACCCCATTGAAAGTTACGGATGTGAAGAATGCAAGAAGGCCAGAAACTGCTGCGGAAGTGAGAGGCTTCCTTGGTCTGGTGAACTTCAATGCTAAATTCATCAGAAATATGGCGAGCAAAGCTGAACCGCTGCAAAAACTGTCAAAGAAGAACACTCCGTTCGAGTGGGGAAAAGAGCAAGAAGAAGCTTTTGTGACTCTGAAAGACGATCTCGCAAGCGCTGCTACTTTGGCTTACTTTGACCAGAATGCAAAAACTTGTGTTGTTGCTGACGCTGGACCAGTGGCTCTTGGCACAGTCTTGATTCAATGTCAGAACAGACAAGAGTGGGTCATCAGTTATGCCAGCAGAAGCCTGTCCGATGTGGAACGCCGATATTCTCAGACAGAGAAAGAAGCTCTCGGTTTGGTGTGGGCCTGTGAGAGATTCTACCAGTACCTGTACGGCATTGATGTTGAACTTTGTTTTTGTTTTTTTGTTGTTTTTTTTTTGTTTTGTTGCTGTCCCAACCTCTGCGCCACCTCAGAGGCAGTGCACCCACGCCGCTCATTCTGACACCCCATCCACAGCCACAGCCTGGTCGGCCCCGCCGCAGCCCCGGCACCGGCAATCCACAGGAAGCAGTCAATGTCAAGTCGTCAAGAGGCAACCCACCGGAGGAGACACTGCACTGCTGCCGAGTTACTTCAGTGGTGTTCAGTGGCACCTGTTCTGATCTAACATACGCAGGACACCACCTACTAAGCCCCCTACTGACGACAATAATTGCTTAGTCGCGGAGCCGGCGTGAGTGAGCTCTCCCTCCGGAGGGCGCCACCACGTCCGTCCAACGACAGCCCCCATGGACTCGCCGATACCGGTGACCCCGACGGAACCAAACCAAGGCCACAGACATGGAGAGGACATCGAAATTGAGGTCACCATGAGAGCAGGGCATGAAGGGCCACAGAATTTGAGACATTTTTTTATGCTGATCGATGAGAATGAGGATGATTAAGATGATGCTACGGAATTCCATTCCGGTCTGAGACTACATGACAGGGCTGTACTCTACGCTTCCTTTCATAATATCCCGGCGTCAACCAGGCCCGAGAGATGCAGGCACCTGCAGTGTTGGTCAGGAAATTTGAGCAACACTCTCAGAAACGCATCCATTAAGTGGATGAAACTCGACTGTGTGGTCCCAGTCTTCCCAACTGAGTCCGCAGCAAACTCAACTCTGGGTAGGAGCCGGTCGGGGCAGAAAAACCCACATGACTCTGATGGGATTCGAACCCACAACCTCCCAGCCGGGAGTCGGCGACGCTAACCACTTCGCCACGGTGACTTTGAACTTGTAACAGATCACCGACCTCTGGAGTTCATCTACTCACCTCGATCAAAACCATCAGCAAGAGTGGAGCGGTGGGTACTCCGACTTCAAAACTACAACTTCAAAGTCAAATACGAGCCTGGACATACCAACATCGCCGATCCTTTGTCACGATTGGTCATGAGAAACCAACAGCAAACTCACAGTCAAGCAGAAGATTATGTCTCGTTCGTCATCGAGGAAGCAACAGCGACATCTGCTGTGTCATTAGATGAGATAGACTCTGCATCAGAAGAAGACCCAGAGATTTCAACTGTGAGACACTGTGTTTTGACTGGAAATTGGGAACATTGTCCTGTAACTGCATACAAGTCTGTGAGGAACGAACTGACATGTTTTGGCAATACACTCATCAGAGGCACCCGACTTGTGATTCCACAGAAACTCAGAAAACATGTTCTGGAATTGGCACACAAAGGACATCAAGGTATTGTCAAAACAAAACAAAGACTACGCTCAAATGTATGGTGCCTGGCATTGATGCTGCTGCAGAGAAGGCATGTCAAGCGTGCCATGACTGTCAGATCGTCAGCCAACCGTCTGCTCCTGAACCGATGACCAGGACAAAATTCCCAGAAGCACCATGGGAAGATCTAGCAATGGATTTGCTGCGGCCTCTTCCAACAGGAGAATCACTGCTCATGGTTGTCGATTATTTCAGCCGATATTTTGAGGTTGTCATCATGAGAACTGTCACGTCGCAGAAAATTGTGAAGGAACTTGCAAAAATATTCGCCACACATGGACTACCAAAGTCTGTGACTACTGCCAATGGGCCTCAATTCATCTCCGAGGAATTTGAGCGATATATGCTTGAAAATGTCATTGACCACCGACCAATCACTCCCTTATGGCCGTCAGCAAACGGGGAAGTGGAGAGACAAAACAGAACACTGCTGAAAGCGATGAAGATCGCCAACTCAAAAGGACAAGACTGGAAGGAAGAACTGCCAAAATTCCTCCTAGCATATCGAAGCACACCACACACAACAGGAGTTAGTCCAGCCGAACTTCTTTTCAACAGGAAAATAAGAACCAAACTACCAGCTCTGTGTGCAACATACAGACCTGAAACCGACAGTGCTAGAGACTGAGATACACTGCGAAAAGAAGCCGGAAAGCTGTACGCTGACAGCAAACGACGTGCCAGGGATAGTGATATCTCTGTGGGGGATGAAGTTCTATTGAAGCAGAAGCACCAGAACAAATTGTCTACAACCTTCGAACCGCAGCCTTACGAAGTTGTAGATAAGCTTGGCAATCAGGTAGTATACCAATCACCAGACAAGAGCCGTCTGGTGAAACGGAATGTCACGCATACTCGACCATACGTGCGTGATGCTCCAGACCTCACAACGAGTATGCCTTCACCATCATCTAGTTCCAGTGATGCTGCTACTGGTAACGCAGACCAGCCTACGTCCCCTGCGACAGTCTCACCTGATGTGACCTCAGCCTCACCTGACGTGAGCAGTCATCACTCACCTGATGTGACCCGTCGTCATTCACCTGGCCTGCTCCACCATCGTTCTCCAGACGTGACCTTGTGACGCTCAGGAAGACTGCGAAAACCACCTGACCATCTTCACGATTACGTCTGTGAGGGGTCTTGAACGGAAGATCTACACCTCGAATGTGTGTCAAGTGTTTTGTTTTTCCAGAGTGTGTAGTGCCCGTGTCTGGTTCACACTCTGCCTTTTTTTTTTTTTTTTTTCTTACAATGTGTGATGAGAGTGTGTAATGCCAGTGTCTGGTACACACTCTCCCTTACCATATTTTGATCATGATTTTTTTATCACTATATCATGTTGCCTGAGAACTACTTCGTTTCGTCAGAATTCAAAGAGCAACCTCATTTCTTCAGGATTTTTCGTTTTTGTTTTCGTGAACAGAATTCGTATATGATGTGTCATCACTGCTCATAGTGTTATGTATTTTGCCCTGTATTGTTTTATTTTGATTTGGACAGACAAGAATGGGTGAATCATTGAATAATGAATTGTGGGTATGATGTGTCATCACTGCTCATAGTGTTATGTATTTTGCCCTGTATTGTTTTATTTTGATTTGGACAGACAAGAATGGGTGAATCATTGAATAATGAATTGTGGGTGTAAACAAGAAAAGAAAAGAAAAAAAAAAAGGAAAATGATGAAGAATGTTGAGGCACTATGACTAATATCATTTCATTACCAAATAGGAAAGTCATGATAGAGATTGTGTTGCAGTATTAGCGTTTATATTCCCTGATCAATAATTTCATTTTAATGAGACAATATATGAGGACTAATATATTGTACTTTGTATTGTAATAGACACAATAATAATACTTTGATTAATAAGAACTGCATACTTTGATATTATAATTTGGTGAACATTATTGAGAGAGGGAGAAATGATTTGATTTGTTTTGAAGTGCTCAGTGAAGAGAGATGCTTTGACAAGTACAGAACTTATATTTTGGTTTATAATTTCATTTGATCATGAACAGTTATTTCAAGTTTGTTTTCAAACAAGTTAACAGTTGACCTAGATAACATGTTAAAATATTGTTTCAAACAGTTTTGAAGAATAGACAAAATTTTGGTTTGAGAAAAAGGAGGGATTGTAGTGTTCGTACGTAGTTCGGTACAAAGATGTTTTGTTGTTAGAGAGGACCGGGATCAAATAATGGAAGCGAGATGAACGTTCCCGCCTGATGTGCAGAAAGATACAAGTGCGTATGTATGAAGAGAATGCATGCTGGGTAGGAACAGTACAACAACTGCAACACTCTGGATGTGACGACCACAAGAAGGTACATGATGATGGGAGACAAGAAAACCGGAGAAAACGTGTGTTGGGGATACCAGGCAGACATCGTTACAACCCCAGTTTCAACAAAGAAGACTACAGACCAGAACCCGGTAACAACCAGGAATCAGAAGAAAGAGAAGGTTCAGACAAGATGAAGGTAGGAATTCCAAACCTTTGCCTGGACAGCAGCAACACACTTCCAGCAAGCAAAGATTTCCAGGTGAAAACCCCAAGCATTCTGCAGTACCTGTGGCTCCAGGCCGGTCTTCATACAGTGGAGCTGTCCAACGAGTCTCAGGCCAGAATGGGGATTCAAGAGCCTTCAACAGACCCTGGACCAGAGACCATGGAGGCAGTCATCATCGGCAAGAACGTGACACATTTTATGGTCATGGCAGTCATGTGACTGGCAAAAGCAGTGACCAAGTCAATGGGCGCTGCAAGCAAGACAAAGAAAATCTCCACAGCGAAAGAGCCGTCCATGAAAGTGAAGACGTGTTGGAAATTTGTGTGCACACCACAGATGGCATTGAATTACAGAATGATGAAGTTGTGGAGGATCCACTTATCACCCCAGTGAACAGTGCCGCCAAACAGGTTTCCAAGCTTCGGACATTGGACAAAGTGATGCAGTTACCAGAGATATATGGCAATGAAGAAGACAAATGAAGAAAATAATCTGGGTGAAACAAGGGCAACCAAACTGAAGATGAGGATACGGGGAGCAAACTTCCGGAGACAGGCCCATCAGAATCACGTCCAACACAAGACACAGTCCCAGTCAAACCCTTCCCCAGACACAAGATCAGATCAGCACTCAGACACCCCTCTGCCAATTCCAGGAAAAAGTCAGCTTCCAGAACCAGTGAACAGAATGAGAAGCAGAATAAAATGTCATCTGGAAAACAGTGTTCTAAGAAAACGACTTCCAGCACCAGAGACAACAGCCAGAACAGCATTGTGGACAGTTTCAAACGCGTGCAGACCAGAGAAGGCAGTCATAGTGATCAGGAAAGAGGGCGTACAAGGACCGGAACCCAGCGCAAATCTCCCTCCAAATAGGACATCGGCCGGACCAGTGAGCATGCTAGAAATAAAACAAGCAGAAGATGCCAGAGTAGAAAGCATGAGGAAGAACATAAAGAGAAAGGTAAACATCGCTGTGAGTTTAATGTAAAGAGTGGTAATGCAAAGTTTCTAAATCTTAATGTAAATTGTCAGTTGTTTAAATTAGAAAATAACTTATTTATTCAATATATCAAATCCCACGATTTTGTTTGTTTCACTGAAACTTTCATTGGCAAGAATTTTGAGTCCACACTTTTTTCTGACTACGTTATTTATAACTCCAAAGCAAGTAAACTATCCCACCACGGAAGGTATTCGGGTGATGTCATTGTTTTAGTTAGGAAGACGTTTTCAAATTTTGTCAAGCAGGTGGATTATAAAGCTGAAAATTTGATTGTTCTTAATATTGACAGGAAACTATTCAATACTAACAAGAACATATTTTGGATCTGTACTTATATGCCCCCAGTTGACTCCACTGTCTGGGGAATCCGCAGCAATGGATTTAGTATCGAGTCTTTAGAGCAATGTTTTCTTGATCTATATGAGTTGTCCGATTTTCATATTCTGTTATGCGGGGACTTAAATTCCGCTGGACCCTATAAACACTAACTAACTATGCGGGGACTTAAATGCAAGAACAGCGTCAAAAAATAATGCTGGTATTGACATTGATGAAAACGTGGATGATGAAAGCTATGGTCAGTCACCATATGGTAGAGTATCACAGGATGAGGCTCTAAATGTGTTTGGTGAACAGTTGTTAGAACTGTGCAGTTCTCTGGACATTGTGATCTTAAATGGGCTATCAGAACAATGTTTTGATGGTAGCTACACTTTTATATCCAGCTCAGGGTGTAGCACTGTCAATTATTTTGTTATGTCTCCTATTTTGCTTGGGGTTTTGAACAATATGTCTGTCATTGTTGAAGATTCTACTGAATCAGACCACTTACCAGTTGTTATCTCTATCCTATTGGCAGTTTCCTGCAATGATGTCAAATGGGAAATTGATTCCAGTTGCTTTATTGAAAAACATGTATAGGACGGAGAAGGTGCTGTCACTTTCCTTGAAAACCTAGGAAAAGCTGATACGAGAGCTAATATACAAAGGGCTTTTTACCTAGAAGAAAATGATGCTGATGGTGCATTAGGTATTTTTGTTAAGTCTTTATTGTCTGCTAGCAGTCCAGTGTTAAAATATTGTCTGCTAGCAGTCCAGTGTTAAAGAAAGTTTATCCAAATTCTCTTCCAAAGTCAGCAGAGTGGTTTGATGATGAATGTCGACAAGCAAAGAAGTACAGTAGGAAAACACTTAGGATTTTCAGAAATAGTAGGAAAGAAGAAGATCGTGTGGAGCATGTGCAGGCAAAGAAAAAGTATAAGAATTTATTGAAATTCAAAAAAAGAGATTTTAAACGAAAACAGGCTGAAATACACTCATCAAGTATTTCAGATTCCTCCAAGTTTTGGAAACAATTATCTGCAATGGGGTGTGGGAAACAAAAGTCAAAACGTATGAATAACATTACAATAGGTAAATAGCATGATCATTTTCAGAGTGTATTTTCGGTAGACGATGGCTTTGATGAAAATGATAACTTTGATAATGTTGATTTAAATGAGCAAGAAGAACATGAACTGAACTTTGAAATATCTGAAAGTGAAGTAACATACGCTGTGAACAAACTAAAGTTAAGTAAGGCTTGCAGCTCAGATGGTGTGCTGCCAGAAATGCTAAAGGCTGGAAAGGAATTTACTATTCCTTTTCTAAAGAAGTTATTCAATATCATATTTAAAAAAGGTATTTATCCGGAAGAGTGGGCTAAGGCCGTAGTGATTCCTATTCACAAAAAGGGGGATATTAACAAAGTTGATAATTACAGAGGAGTGTCACTATTAAGCACAATATATATTTCTAAATGTTACAGCGCTATATTGAATAAGCATCTCTACGCATGGCTTGAAGCTGATAATATGATTTCTGAGAATCAAGCTGGCTTCCGTAAAAAATATTCTACGATTTATCAAATTTTTTGTCTGTATTCTGTGGGGCAAAAATGCTTGACTCAGCGTGGAAAAAAAATTATATGTGGCTTTTGTCCACTTTAAAAAAGCCTTTGACTCTGTAAGACATGATAAGCTTTTACAGTGTATTAGAAATCAAGGTAGCAAAGGAAAATTTTTTCTGTGCGCTTCAAGCTATGTATAACTCTCTAATATCTTGTGTAAGATCAAATTACATGTACTTTATTTCAGTTGCCCCAAGGGGGTCCGTCAAGGATGTGTTTTAAGTCCAACACTGTTTGAAATCTCTATCAGTCAGTTGGCAACTAACATGAATCAGAAAGGTAGACATGGTATTCAACTGATACGCAATATCATGGAATTATTCATTCCGCTCTTTGCAGACGATGTGGTTTTGTTGTCTACAACTCCAGTCGGACTTCAAAACCAATTAAAGATACTGCAAACATGTACAAATATGAAATTAGATGTTAACATAGATAAGACAAAAATAATGGTGTTCAGAAAAGGAGGATTTCTTGGTAAAAATGAACAATGGATTTTTGACAATACCAAGTTAGAAGTTTCAACACTTATTGCTATTTGGGGTTCGTCTTTTCAACAAAACAGTCCAAGACTTGGTACGGAACACTTACTTACTAAAGGGAAAAAGGCATTAATTACTTTGCTTTGATAAGAGCCTTCCACAAGAACAATGATATCAGTTGTCATATTTATTTTAAGGTGTTTGACACCAAAATCAAATCCATTTTATTATATTCATCTGAAGTGTGGGGGATCATCGTTTAGATGGTTAGGAGGGAGTTCACTTGCTAGCATGCAAACGTTTTCTGGGAGTTCCACTCAAACAAAATGGTATACAGGAAACTGGGGGGATACCCCCTCTTTATTAACTCCTACGTAAGCGCGATTCGATATTGGTTCAAACTGATTAGTATGGGACAGAACAGATTACCGCGGCAAGCATATAGTATGCAGGTAATCCTTGATCAGAATGGTAAAAAATGCTGGGTAACAAATACAAGAGAATGTTATGTGAGACTGGTTTCAACTTAGTATGGTTACAACAGGATGTTGGCAATGTTCGCTGGTTTGGGGGCATATTCAAGCCGAGATTTAATTGATATGTTATAAGAGTGGACAGGAGCTATTAGAGATAAGGAAAGATATGCAAGCTATAGATCTTTTAAAGTCGTTTTTGATAGGGAAATTTATCTTTGTAGCATTGATGTGTTTTGTTTCAAAGTAGCTTTTTCACATGCAAGATTGAATGTTTTACTTTGAATAACAATTTGTTCAGATATAGTCACAATTCAAAAGACAGGAATTGTTCGTTTTGTGTTAATTCTGTAGAAGATGAAAACCACTTCATATGTAAGTGCTCACTTTATAATGATTTAAGGGAAGTGTTTATCTCAAATATTGTTCAGTTACCACTGTCAATTATTCTTCTACCACAGGATAAGAAAAGAACTTTTCGACTTTCAAAATATATTTTCTACGCAATTCGTAGAAGACAAGTTTATTCAGGTCGTGTATTAAGATGGAAATGCTACTAAATTGACAACATTCTCTTAAATATGTTCTCTTGTTTTCTTCTCCTTTGAAGTTTTTTTTTGTTTTTTTTTTTTTTTTTTTTTGTGTGTGCCATATACGCTTTTTCCTTAAAGTGTGATACTGTAGATACGTTTGTATATACTTTTGAATCTGGATCATTTTTGTGTATTGACGTATCCATTTGTAAAAAGTAATCATGATTTATGTGGATGATTTCATTATTTATCCCTCCCCAGTGCCCTTGACATTATTGTCTCCTCCACTTCCCTCGCCCTGCACCCCAAATCCTTTTGAATTATTGTCTGTGGCCGATGTTCAATAAAATTTGTTCGTTCATTCGTTTGTTCGTTCTCTCTCTCTCTCTCTCCTTTAAAAGACATTTTTGTATGTATGTGCTTAGTACCCCCAGACGGCTATGTTTATTATGCATTTACATATGTTGATCCTAATATGCTAGAGAATTGTCTGGTTGATCATGTACTTTCAGCACACGAATATTATGTTCTCTTGTCTAATGATCTTAAAGATAGAAGCTCTAATGTCACACAGAACTTTGAAAACGAGTTTGAATTTAGCTGTGTGTACAGAAGTCAGCCTCTCAGTGTTGACAGACAGTCTCAAGACAGTTTGGTCAATGAATATGGCAAATCACTATTAAACATGTGCACTTCTTTGAAACGGCTTGCATCATGTGACCTTGAAGATTGCTACACATATCATTCTGGTTTTGGAAGCAGTGTCGTCGATGATTTTTTTATGTCTGATGATGTATATGCCCTTTCTTGTGATTCCTGATATTTAAGGGTTCTATGCAATATTGAATCACATTATTTATGTTTGGTTTTGTTAAAGACTTTTCAAAAGAAAATTCACACACACACGCATGCACGCACGCACGCACACATGCACAAATGGGCGTGCACACATGCACGCACGCACATACACACTCACTCACACACACAAAAACACGCGCTGTTTTTCTCTCTCTCTCTCACTCACTCACTCTCGCTCTCTCCCTCTGTCTGTCTCTTTGTTTTTCCCTCGCACACACACACACACACACACACACACACACGCACGCACGCGCACACACACATTCAATCTCTTTCTCTCTAATACACACATATGCGCGCGCATGCACACACACACGCAGACACACATGCAAACTCTCTCTCTCTCTCACTCGCCACACACACATTCCCTCTCTCGCTCACACACACACATGCATTCTCTCTCTCTCTCACACACACACACACACGCACACACCCACCCAATCACTCACTCTCTTTGTCTCTCCCTCGCACATACTCTCTCTCTGTCTCTCTCACACACACATACCCAATCACTCTGTCTCTCTCTCTCTCCCTCTCTCTCACACACACATACCCAATCACTCTCTCTCTCTCTCTCTCACACACACACTCTCTCTCACACACACACACACACGCTCACGCACGCACGGCCAAACACACACACACTCCTCTCTCTCTCTCTCCACACACACACACACACGCACACACACAATCACTCTCTCTCTCTCTTTGTCTCTCCCTCTCACACATTCTCTCTCTCTCACATACCCAATCACTCTCTCTCTCTCTGTCTCTCTCTCTCATCACACACACGCTCATGCACACACGGCCGCACACACACACACTCTCTCACACACACACACACACACAACTCTTTTTCTCTCCCTCTCTCTCACTCGCTCTCATTCATGCACACCCACACACACAAACACACACTCTCTCTCTCTCTTTTCCTCCCTCCCCCCCTCTCTCTCACACACACACAAATACACACACATTCTCTCTCTCTCTCTCTCTCTCTCTCTCACACACACACACACACACACACACTCAATCCTCCCGCCCTCGACTCCCCATCCCAGACTGTCTGCCCTCCCGCCTCACCCCCCTCCCACCACCTCAGTCCACTCTGTACAAACTAGTACAAAAGAAACACGTCCCATGTTCTGCTATTTGAGTATTATTTTGCTGTGTTATACGACTGATTGTAATTTCGAATATAACTGACATCATAAGAGTGTGCATTTGCCTGCCCTACATTGTAAATAAGTGGCACTGTAAAGAACAGTGTGGCACTGTAAATGGTGAACATATGTCAAATACTGTCAATAAAGGGCAGGGCAGTGTCTTTCAAGAAAGAAGTCTGTTGAATCAATGGGGAGAATGAACAAAAGTGGATGCAGTGTATGCCTCTGTCTGTCTGTCTGTCTCGCTCTCTCCTTTCCTCTCTCTCTCTCTCTCTCTGTGGTGTCTGTGTCGCATAACGGCATGTATATCATAAACACACATCAGCACACTCTTAATTCCACATAAACTTTCCAATGTAAAACCGTTAGCAAAGGATTTGTTTCCTAACTGACTCTATCACAATGCTGACTCCAATAACGTTCTGCAGGAATATGATTGGAATCAAATCTCTTAGACACTCGTAACTCATACGAATTACACAATAATGCAAACAAATCACACGACACGACAAAGTAATCATTTATACTGCATCCACTGTCTGATATGTTCGGGGGGGGGGGGGGGGGGGGGTGCTTTCAACCGTCTGTGGTTGGATAAACTTGAGTATTCTGACTGGGCGAGAGAAGACAAAGCAAACAAACATGCCTGCTACTGCACAATCTGCAAAAAAATTTTTTTTTAATTTCCATATGCGAGCAATGGGCGAGAGTGCCCCGGTTAGCTACAGCAAAGGAAAAAAGCGCATGGCTCTACTGGCGTTGAGCAAATCGGCAGCGAAACCCATCTCACACTTTCTTACAAACAATACGGCAGCAGCAGCGTGGAACACAAATGTTGTGTCGCCATTAAATCCGGATGTGCCATGTGCGAATCCAGTGCGAGCTCTTCAGCCACAATGGACTCGTTTTGCACAATGACAGACGTGCTGAAATCTGAAATTCTTTGGACACTGCACACTGTAAACTCACACCAAAGCTTCAACAGAATTCTCAGCTTTTTCAATGTTTCCAGACAGTCGATTTCAGTGTGGTGAGGGAAAATCTGGGAATTTGGCATTGCACTTCACTTTCATTCATTGTTAAAAAAAAATAAAAAAAGAAAAGAACACAAGAAGAATCAAACTGCGTGCTATTGTTTGATTAAAGTCTAAACAAAGAACTGAAGCTTAAACAACTTGATATACATGTGCACATTTGACTTTCCAGACTTTAAGCAGTTGTTTTGAGTAAAAAGACTTTCCAGTTAGTGCTAACAGTACTTCTGCTTTCTTTTGTGTAAAATAACAGCTGATCAAGTCAGCAAAGGCCAGAAAACAGGTGAGGGGCGTATCCATTGACACACGTGTTGTGCAGCCTTAAATTAAAGAAAAAGTCTCTTGAAAACTCCTTGAATTTTGTTCTTGGGAGTCTGTAGGAACCCTGAAAAGCATATGCCCATAATTCCCTCCTCTTCCCCCACTCCCCATCCCTCCCATCATCCACTGAATTTGAGTTCAAAATGTTTGTGAAACAACAAATACTGAAGTGCACTCAACAGTTCCAGCTGCTCATGTAGGGAGATACTGTAAAATATTCCATGGATCTGTTGTATCAGGGTGTGATGAGGAATGCTGGCAGAACACAGAAATGCATTGGGGGGGGGGAGGGGGGGGGGGGTAAAGACACATTGCTACTAATCTTCTCACAGTTTTCAAGAAATCCACCATTCTAAAAATCATTTTCCAAATCCCAATTTTGATTGAAGGATATCCAGATCTTCAGTATCTCATTAAAAATAAAGTTGGGTCATGGAGTTACTTCTTTAAAAGGGTCAATAATATGTCATAGATTACAGCTGAAAAAGTGTTTTGCATGTGTCAGCAAGTGCTTGTAAACAATCTTGTAAATAGATTTCATTTTCAAAGCTTTTCAGTTGAAAGCCAAACTGCCCTCTTTATCTCTATGCTCTGTCATTGTGTCTAAAAAAACTGGCAACTCATGGCAGAAATATTGAACTAGACTCATCATGCTATTGAAATTAATTATCATCTTCCACATGACAAATACTGAGTTGAGCTTATCGTGCCATGGAAAGTATTATCCATTTTTTGCATGGCAGAAATACTGTGCTGAACTTACGTCATTAAAACGTGTGACCCATTTTCCGTGTGGCAGAAGTATTGGTGCTAAATAAATTGAACTTGTCAGTCATAGAAATTAATCAGTCATGTGGTACGTAGCAGAAATTTTGATGCCAAATAAGTTGAACTTACCATGTCACTGAAATTATTTACCCATCTTCCACATAGCAGCAATACAATGTTGTTAACATGAAAACTGCATCATCCATGTGGCAGGAATGTTGATGCCAGAGAAGTTGAGACTTTCATTAACACTGATTCTTCATCTTCTATGTGGTTTGTCATGACACTGAAACTAGATCTCTGCCTCCCATCAGGGGGGACTGGCGGTGGAGACGGTGTTGGTGCTGGTGGGTGGAGAAACCGGGCGGATCAGGAGGTGTCCTTTGCCAAGGGAGGTGGAGGAGGAGGGCGAGGCAGCAGAGTCTCTCCTTTGAATGATTGGAGTGGATTCGTGTGTATGGAGTAAACTGACTGACTGAAACCATTTACTGTCAGATTAACATAGTGTTGTTCTGACATTTAAAAAATTAATGAGAAACGAAAATAATACAAATAACATCTGAGTGACATAAAAATCATAAAGGAAAATTAACAGGGAAACACTTAACATTGATAAGTCAATTTTAACAATGAAACAAATTACATCTTAACTGTACTGAAAAAAATGTCTCTCTCAAAACACCGTAAGAAAAAAAGAAAAAGAAAAGAACCTCCCCCCCCCTCCACACACACACCACCAACCCCCCCCACACACACTCACACCACCCTTCCCCCTACTCACGTGTATGCGTGCATGCACATAATTATGTTCACTCACAGACAAACAAATAAAACCAAATCTCTCTCTCTCTCTCTCTCTCTCGCATGCACACACACGCATACAACCGTGCCCCCCCCCCCCCCCCCCCCCACTCCACACCTCCAAAACATATCCACACAAAAAACGTATTGATGCACGCACAACATACACTCACATATAAACAAAACCAAAATTCTCTCCCCCTCTCTCTAGCACACACACAGCCTATGCAAAAGTTTCATAAATAGAATAATGCGACCTAGTACACGTGAGAGTCGGACAGCTATGTTATGTAACAAATTCTTTGCTCTACGTGTACATCAGACCACTAAACCAAAAAGAAACAAACATACAAACAAAAACAACAACAACAAAACACACACACACAACACAATACGCACACACACACACACACACGAACAAACACAGCCAAAAAACAATTCCGTTAGAAAAAATTGCCAAGTGGATGAGACTTTATCAGATTTACAGCTAAATTGGCTAGACTCCACCCATTTTCTGGGTTGGGACAAAAAAACACAATGCAATGTTAAAGGTACATTTTTAGACAAAATTTTATCATGAAGACACTGAAAATATGCCTTTGTTATGGAACATTCAAGTAAAAAAAAAGAGATACATTATGTGTTTGACCACAGACACACAAAGGAGATGGTTTTAAAAATCTACCTAACCAACCATCCACCCGTTATGGTAAAAAAGTATTAATTTTTTTACTGCACCAAAGACAGATTTACATAAGTTAACTAGTATTGATTCCTTAGCACTTAAAATTGCTTTGGGGCTTCCAAGATGGGCATCAATTGATATATCTTACAGAGGCAGGAGTTTTGCCTTTCAACGAACATAGGATGCTCTGTGCTTGTAGCTACTCAGCACGAGCAAGAACAGTCCCTAACTCAGTTACTTCTGAACTTGATGAAAGCACCTACGTTTCTACCGAGATATGGAATAAAAAAGCATATACCACATTGTCTGATTATGTGTCTCCTCTTTTACATGCAAGCGACTTTTCTCTTGACAACATTGTTAAAATGGCCAAATACCCTTCCCCCTTTGGTTGATGAAGCAAGCAGATATTTTCTATTCCTATGGTAATATTACTAAAAATGAGAATCCACTTTTGCTTGCTTCTCTTGTTAAAGAATTGATTACACTGAATATGAATCTTATCTGCATATTTTCACTGATGGTTCAGTTTCGTGTACTTCTGAGGTTGGTGCTGCTTTCGTGATACCTTCCCTTAACATTGAAAAAAGATTTCATATTACCACAGGTTGTTCTATTTTCAGTGCAGAGTTATTTGCTCATATGAAAGCAATTAATTTCATTCTTGGTATGCAAGTCTTACCAGAAAGAATACTGATTTTGTCAGATTCCAAGTCCGCTTTAACAGCTTTACACCTTCAAAATATGTCAAGTCGTCCTGATCTCGTCAGTGAAATTTTATTTTCAATTCACCAGTTAATAATGCGAGGTTCTAAAATAACATTATTGTGGGTATGGAGAAAGCATGCTGTGTTTGTGGTTTAGTGTATGCAAATGCGGTGTGTGACACTGTCTCTAGTCTTTCACTGAACTGAGGTCCCTCGAGTGAACATGCTCATAGAAAGTCATGCAAGCATGTTGAAATCCTGTTCCTTCTTTTGGAGAAGAAGAGGTCAGTGTAGGTGGGTAGGATACACTCCAGTGTCATGTCTAGACATCATGAGTTCTGTCAAAGGAAGCATGTTGAAATCCTGTTCCTTCTTTTGGAGAACAGGAGGTCAGTGTAGGTGGGTAGGGTACACTCCAGTGTCATGTCTGGACATCATGAGTTCTGTCAAAGGAAGCATGTTGAAATCCTGTTCTTTCTTTTGGAGAAGAAGAGGTCAGTGTAGGTGGGTAGGATACACTCCAGTGTCATGTCTAGACATCATGAGTTCTGTCAAAGGAAGCATGTGGAAATCCTGTTCCTTTTTTTGGAGAAGAGGAGGTCAGTGTAGATGGGTAGGGTACACTCCAGTGTCATGTCTAGACATCATGATTCTGTCAAAGGAAGAAAGGGAAACCAGAGCATGATGTCAGTCTGTGTCTGTAGAACCGCCTCATGCCTTTCTAAGGGAGCTGATTCTTGTCAGCGGTGAAGAGGATAACCTGTTTTGTCAGTTTATTAATGACCATATTTTTTTGTAGTTTCCTTTATCTAAGGTGGTTAGATCAATCAGTACACACAGGTAAGTTTCAGAAAAAGCAGCTTTTTCAGAAGGGATGGAGGAAGGAGGGAGGGCAATATCTTGTTATCGTTATTTGACTTCTGGATTCTCCTTAGTCAGCAAGATCCTTTTGGGGATCGATTTACTGTAGTAGCACTTTGCATGAGGGGATTGATTTACTGTAGTACCACTTTGCATGAGGGCGGTGTAAAGCTTATGCTAGTGAAGAGAGTCGGTTTCAGTCTTTCGCTCAACCTCTCTCTTTCCATCTCTGTGTGTGTCTCTTTCTCTTTCTGGCTCTCTGTGTATAAATATCTATCTCTGTCTGTCTGTCTGCTATCTGTCTCTCTCTCTCTCACCGAGCAATCGAGGAGAGATTCTGCTGCTGCTGAGTTTCTTTTCCACTGAATGGCCTCATAGCTGCCTGACTACGTGGCAGTACACCCCAACTGCTTTGATTACAATCACAGATTGTACAAGTCTGCAATTTTTTTTTCTTTTTTCAGATGACTGTTTCAGAAAGGCAAACAAATACTTTACACCATCAAAAAAATTATTGTTAACAAACCAGGGGAACAGCACTCGTTTTCAATTGATGTTGATTTTATTAACTCCAGTCACACATCAACTCCAGTCACACCATTTGTTTTCAATTGATGTTGCTTTCATAAACTCCAGTCAGTGCACACACACACAAAAATCACAGCCACATTTGTCCCGTGCATAGGTGGAGACCTAAAGTCAAAGAGCCAGGTGTTAGGGTCTACCAGTCAGTGACCCTTTACAGGGTTCACCCTATGTATTCTGTATCGCCGACACTGATGCTGCACAATGGTCTACCAGTCAGTGACCCTTTACAGGGTTCACCCTATGTATTCTGTATCGCCGACACTGATGCTGCACAATGGTCTACCAGTCAGTGACCCTTTACAGGGTTCACCCTATGTATTCTGTATCACCGACACTGTCAGTGACCCTTTACAGGGTTCATCCTATATATTCTGTGTCACCGACACTGTCAGTGACCCTTTACAGGTTCACCCTATATATTGTGTCACCGACACTGATGCTGCACCTAAACGCCTAAGACCTGTGTGTGTCCTCAAATGAGTTATCCACCTCAGCAACACCGTCAGCAACACCATTACAGTGTTATCACCATCAGCAACACCACTACAGTGTTATCACCATCAGCAACACCACCACAGTGTTATCACCGTCAGCACCACCACCACAGTGTTATCACCATCAGCAACACCACCACAGTGTTATCTGCTTATCACCATCAGCAACACCACTAGTGTTATCACCGTCAGCAACACCACTACAGTGTAATCACCGTCAGCAACACCACTACAGTGTAATCACTGTCAGCAACACCACTAGTGTTATCAACGTCAGCAACACCACTACGGTGTTATCACTGTCAGCAACACCACTACAGTGTCATCACTGTCAGCAACACCACTACGGTGTTATCACCGTCAACAACACCACTACAGTGTTAGCACCGGTCAGCAACACCACTACAGTGTTATCACCGTCAGCAACACCACTACAGTGTTATCACCGTCAGCAACACCACTACAGTGTTATCACCGTCAGCAACACCACCACAGTGTTATCACTGTCAGCAACACCACCACAGTGTTATCACCATCAGCAACACCACCACAGTGTTATCACCATCGGCAACACTACTAGTGTTATCACCGTCAGCAACACCACTACGGTGTCATCACCATCAGCAACACCACTACAGTGTCATCACTGTCAGCAACACCACCACAGTGTTATCACCATCAGCAACACCACCACAGTGTTATCACCGTCAGCAACACCACCACAGTGTTTTCACCATCAGCAACACCACTACAGTGTTATCACCATCAGCAACACCACTAATGTTATCACCATCAGCAACACCACAGTGTTATCACCGTCAGCAACACCACCACATTGTCATCACCGTCAGCAACACCACCACATTGTCATCACCGTCAGCAACACCACGACCATGAACTGCACCTTCACACTGCCCTGTGTTTCTCTCCATGTAAGGCAATATACTCCAGAGAAAGAAGATGCACCGGCACAAACACACTACACCCACATCAGCAATCAAACACACTCACAGACACATAACACATGCGCATGTACATGTATGTACACACTGCACTATCCCTCCAGCCATCGCATGCGCGCCCACACACACACACACACACACACACACACACACACGCACGCACAAACACACACACAGAGTCCTGAAGTTATCACAGCATAACACATCCCAATATAATCTACAACACGGCCATCATCTGACCCGTAATCTGGCTCAGCCTCATTCACACTCCCAGCGATATGTTTGAATTATCAGGTCATCTTGTCCCTCACTGCTTCTTCCCACCGCCACCTGACCCCCTTCTGTCTATCTCATGGCATAGTGCACTTCAACCTTCCGTCTATCTCATGGCATAGTGCACTTCAATGTGATGATGTGGCATGTCATTCAATAGGACACTGCCATGTACCTCCAATCTTCTTAATCATCACTTCAATCTCACAGCCTTGCACATTTCACAGACGTGACAACATGTCATACCACATAAAACTGGTGCACACCAAGTTCCCAAGATCCAACACGTTCTTGCAGCAGTAAATTAACATTTTAAAAACCACTCCTTTTGAACCCTTGGGTTCTGGGCAACTTTAAAAAAAAAAAACCTTCTGCACCCAACATCCAGCTAACAACTACTGACTACACACCATTTCAACCCAACATCCAGGTACACTACACACTAGCCAGGTTTTGTTGTTGTTGTTGTTGTTGTTCATCCAACATGCTAGCAGACAACCGATTTGATCTATTTACCCCGCTACCCAAGGAAAATATCTGTTTCACCATCCCCCCCCTCCAATATCTAAACAAACTACCAATGGACAACAAATTAGACAGACCTCCATGTGGTGACCAGCTGTACACGCTGTGGTAGTAAAAGATGGGATCCACTTCACGTGACAATGGAAGTTCTCTCTCCTCTCAGCCTCTTGTGCACTGGCCTCCACATAGGCCACACACTTTTTGCCCAGTGTACAAGTGTGAACCTCTCATCGACTCAGAAATGACCCCGGCAAATTCAAGGATGCTTGCTGGTAGAAGAACCACACAAGGACACTATGATTTTTCTTTCAAAAAGTATATATTTTTTTCATTTTTTTCCCCCCATATATGCTCACATCAGCAGCTCTGAAGAGTGCCTTCTGCATTCTTCTGTTTCAGAGTCTTTCAGATTGGTGTTGAAGTCCATGCTGGTGTTCTACTTTGGCTGCATAGCTGTGAAGAGCAACAGTGTTCAAGTAAATAAAACACACACACACACACACACACACACACACACAACACACACACACACAGATATGGGATCAGGGTCTCATGGGTCAGATTACTAAGATGTCTGAACTAGATGCATCAACCCAAGGCGCTGGTTAGGCTTTGGATATAGATAGATAGATAGGTAGGTAGATATTTCACAACATCTGTGCTCTATCTGTGAATTATGGTGGAAGTAAACAAAAATCTGCAAGTCATACTCCACAATAAATGGCTCTTGCAATAGCTTTTGGTGGTGAAACTAATAATACATGGTCAAACAAGTGCTGTTAGTAACAGATGCAAGCAACAGTCAACAATTTTTACCTTTCAACTTCTCGCACCTCAGCAGCTGGATCAACGCAACTATGATTACAAGTTTCCTCCTCTTCCCAGGTCAGGACAGGCTCACAGCCATGATGAGAACTATCACATCTTCACTGATTTATACACTGTGTGGGTCATGATGAGAACTGTGACATCTTCACTGATTTATACACTGTGTGTGGGTCACACTACAGAGAAAGAAGCCAGAAACAGCTATTCTACAAAGAGGGGGTTAGAAGTCATTTAACAGTGACATTTCCACACAGAGAAGTATCCACACAGAGAAGTATTCTCTCTTTTTCTATTATTCTAAACCAAAAGAATGAAATTTCAAGAGGCAAATTCCACACAACACAACTCGGCCACTGTGTTCTAAGACTTTTGACAAATTCCACACAACACAACTCAAACACTGTGTTCCAAGACTTTTGACAAATTCCACACAACTCGGCCACTGTGTTCCAAGACTTTTGACAAATTCGACACAATACAACTCAAACATTGTGTTCCAAGACTTTTGACAAATTCCACACAACACAACTCGGCCATTGTGTTCTAAGACTTTTGACAAATTCCACATAACACAACTCAGCCACTGTGTTCTAAGACTTTTGACAAATTCCACACAACTCAGCCACTGTCTTCTAAGACTTTTGACAAATTCCACACAACTCGGCCACTGTCTTCTAAGACTTTTGACAAATTCCACACAACTCGGCCACTGTGTTCCAAGACTTTTGACAAATTCCACACAACACAACTCGGCCATTGTGTTCTAAGACTTTTGACAAATTCCACACAACACAACTCAGCCACTGTGTTCTAAGACTTTTGACAAATTCCACACAACTCAGCCACTGTCTTCTAAGACTTTTGACAAATTCCACACAACTCGGCCACTGTCTTCTAAGACTTTTGACAAATTCCACACAACTCGGCCACTGTGTTCCAAGACTTTTGACAAATTCCACACAACACAACTCGGCCATTGTGTTCTAAGGCTTTTGACAAATTCCACACAACACAACTCGGCCATTGTGTTCTAAGACTTTTGACATGGGCTGACAAAGCTCCACTGGCTTAAGACTTCATCATTTTTTTGTTTGTTTAAATTATTCAAGGTTCTCTTGTGACAGAGCAGGCAAATATGCTGGCAAACAACTCTTCATGAAAAAGCAACAAGGAACATTTAAAAAACAAACACACACACACGTGTATACACACACACAAAGAAAAAAACCTAATCAAGAAACCCCCCCCGCCACCCCCCCCCCCCCCCCCAAAAAAAAAAAAAAATCAACAATTCAAGCTTTTGTCTAGCAATATGTTATTTTGTTTTCTTCGCATAGAAATGTTGCAACAAATGAAAACAAAATTGGTATCAGTACCACACCAAAAGAAGAATAACAGCTAAAAAAAAAAAAAAGAAACAAGTGAAAAGTATGCCAGAGAAACCATAACAACACTTGTATAATGGCATGCTATATCTTGCACACATAACAACACTTGTATAATGGCGCGCTACACCTTGCACACATAACAACACTTGTATAATGGCATGCTACACCTTGCACACATAACAACACTTGTATAATGGCATGCTACACCTTGCACACATAACAACACTTGTTTAATGGCATGCTACACCTTGCACACATAACAACACTTGTATAATGGCATGCTACACCTTGCACACATAACAACACTTGTTTAATGGCATGCTACACCTTGCACACATAACAACACTTGTTTAATGGCATGCTACACCTTGCACACATAACACTTGTTTAATGGCATGCTACATCTAGCTCAGTCAGTAAGGAGGTCAACAGGCCAACAGTGCAAAAATGCACCTTGTGAAGGCTCCAGGTAAGCAACCCCTCGGTCAACAACAACGATAAAAGCATAAATTCCATGACTCATTTCTCCGTCAGTGTTGGCGTCAGCACAGAGTTGGACCAACCTACCCCAGGCAGGACACAACAGCAACAGCATCAACACTGTGTTGGACCGGTCAACCTACCCCCAGGCAGGACACCAACAGCGTCAACACTGTGTTGGACCGGTCAACCTACCCCCAGGCAGGACACCAACAGCAACTGCGTCAACACTGTGTTGGACCGGTCAACCTACCCCCAGACAGGACAGCAACAGCGTCAACACTGTGTTGGACCGGTCAACCTACCCCCAGACAGGACAGCAACAGCGTCAACACTGTGTTGGACTGGTCAACCTACCCCCAGGCAGGAAAGCAACAGCAACAGCGTGAACACTGTGTTGGACCGGTCAACCTACCCCCAGGCAGGACACCAACAGCAACAGCGTCAACAGTGTTTGACCAACCTACCTCCAGGCAGGACACCAACAGCAACAGCGTCAACACTGTGTTGGACCAGTCAACCTACCCCCAGACAGGACAGCAACAGCGTCAACACTGTGTTGGACCGGTCAACCTACCCCCAGGCAGGACACCAACAGCAACAGTGTCAACACTGTGTTGGACCAACCTACCCCCAGGCAGGACACCAACAGCAACAGCATCAACACTGTGTTGGACCGGTCAACCTACCCCCAGGCAGGACAGCAACAGCAACAGCATCAACACCGTGTTGGACCAGTCAACCTACCCCCAGGCAGGACACCAACAGCAACAGCGTCAACACTGTGTTGGACCAGTCAACCTACCCCCAGGCAGGACAGTAACAGCGTCAACACTGTGTTGGACTGGTCAACCTACCCCCAGGCAGGACACCATCAGCATCAACACTGTGTTGGACCGGTCAACCTACCCCCAGGCAGGACACCAACAGCGTCAACACTGTGTTGGACCGGTCAACCTACCCCCAGGCAGGACACCAACAGCAACAGCGTCAACACTGTGTTGGACTGGTCAACCTACCCCCAGGCAGGACACCAACAGCGTCAACACTGTGTTGGACCGGTCAACCTACCCCCAGGCAGGACAGCAACAGCAACAGCGTCAACACTGTGTTGGACTGGTCAACCTACCCCCAGGCAGGACACCAACAGCAACAGCGTCAACACTGTGTTGGACCAACCTACCCCCAGGCAGGACACCAACAGCAACAGCGTCAACACTGTGTTGGACTGGTCAACCTACCCCCAGGCAGGACACCAACAGCAACAGCGTCAACACTGTCTTGGACCGGTCAATCTACCCCCAGGCAGGACACCAACAGCATCAACACTGTGTTGGACCAACCTACCCCCAGGCAGGACAGCAACAGCGTCAACACTGTGTTGGACCAGTCAACCTACCCCCAGGCAGGACAGCAACAGCGTCAACACTGTGTTGGACTGGTCAACCTACCCCCAGGCAGGACAGCAACAGCGTCAACACTGTGTTGGACCAACCTACCTCCAGGCAGGACACCAACAGCAACAGCGTCAACACTGTGTTGGACCGGTCAACCTACCCCCAGGCAGGACACCAACAGCGTCAACACTGTGTTGGACCGGTCAACCTACCCCCAGGCAGGACAACAACAAAAAAACCAAACAAACTATTAAAGGGTTGTTATTATTACTGGCAGGGTTCTCTCTGCTTAAAACACATCAGCAGTAATTTGAATAGAGCCCTGGCCTTAATTACTGGATCATATACTACCATTATGCTGTAATCTGTTTGACCACAAGGTGGTCTGTTATCATGTTGTGATCTGTTTGAACATGAGGTGGTCTGTTATCATTATGTTGTGATCTGTTTGAACATGAGGTGGTCTGTTATCATTATGTTGTGATCTGTTTGATCATGAGGTGGTCTGTTATCATTATGTCATGATCTGTTTGATCATGTGGTCTGTTATCATGTTGTGATCTGTTTGATCACGAGGTGGTCTGTTATCATGTTGTAATCTGTTTGATAATGAGGTGGTCTGTTATCATTATGTTGTGATCTGTTTGATCATGAGGTGGTCTGTTATCATGTTGTGATCTGTTTGATCATGAGGTGGTCTGTTATCATTATGTTGTGATCTGTTTGATCATGAGGTGGTCTGTTTAATCATGAGGTGGTCTGTTATCATTATGTCGTGATCTGTTTGATCATGAGGTGGTCTGTTATCATTATGTCGTGATCTGTTTGATCATGAGGTGGTCTGTTATCATTATGTCGTGATCTGTTTGATCATGAGGTGGTCTGTTATCATTATGTTGTGATCTGTTTAATCATGAGGTGGTCTGTTTAATCATGAGGTGGTCTGTTACCATTATGTCGTGATCTGTTTGATCATGAGGTGGTCTATTACCATTATGTTGTGATCTGTTTGATCATGAGGTGGTCTGTTATCATTATGTTGTGATCTGTTTGATCATGAGGTGGTCTGTTACCATTATGTTGTGATCTGTTTGATCATGAGGTGGTCTGTTACCATTATGTTGTGATCTGTTTGATCATGAGGTGGTCTGTTACCATTATGTTGTGATCTGTTTGATCATGAGGTGGTCTGTTACCATTATGTTGTGATCTGTTTGATCATGAGGTGGTCTGTTATCATTACGCTGTAATCTGGTGT
This sequence comes from Conus canariensis, assembly GCA_033310375.1. Classification (NCBI taxonomy): domain Eukaryota; kingdom Metazoa; phylum Mollusca; class Gastropoda; order Neogastropoda; family Conidae; genus Conus; species Conus canariensis. Next base: position 80,794,381 of record CM065726.1, read on the forward strand.
TATCATCATCAGCAAACCGGATCATACGGCTCAGGACGTGTTTTTTTTTCCCTTTCGTTTCTTGCTGGGTTTGAATCGATTTGTTGGTGGTCTTCACTCCTGCACAATTTTTTTTTTGTTGTTCTTTCTTGCGGAACTCTTTTGTAACACACACACACACACACACACACACACACAGACCTTCCCTCCGTCGCCCTTTACTTTCCCTTCTAGCATACTTAAAATCATCATGATCGACACAGCAACAGTAAGAGCTTTGATCAGTCAGTATCTGAAGGGAAGACACATGTTAGGACATCATCAACATGTTATGGCCTCCATGGTCATTACCAACAGTAAGAGCTTTGATCAGTCAGTATCTGAAGGGAAGACACATGTTAGGACATCATCAACATGTTATGGCCTCCATGGTCATTACCAACAGTAAGAGCTTTGATCAGTCAGTATCTGAAGGGAAGACACATGTTAGGACATCATCAACATGTTATGGCCTCCATGGTCATTACCAACACAACTTGACCTGAATTTGACTTCATCTTTTCTGGCAATCCTTGGATCAACATGGATTCCCAAGCCTAAGCACAGGAGTGTGTTAAAATCATGCCCAACATCATTAACGTATATACGGTTGTAAGGGAATATGCACATTTATTTGATCTGACTTATAATGCACTTTTCCTCTTCAATCTTTAAAACACAGGCAGATAGAAGCAGCACAGACAGACAAACAGAAAGAGACAGACAGAAACTGTGAGGTTACAGCATGGCAGTGCTAATCTGCTCTCCTATAGGCATGGATCACTTCATGTACAGCAACTTTCAATGTTCACTACGTTTGTCTTGGATGGTAAAGTGCTAGAAAACTTTGCATTCTTATATATATGCACACACACATGTATATATTATACACATATATTTTGTTGAACAATTTAGCATGGGCGCTACCAGTAGACTTGTAGAAACCTGAAAGGCAGGGGTCCGGGGAGCCGCCTAGGCCCTGGTAGGGTACAGGGCAGTGCCCCTGTTGGGGGGGAGGGGGTGGGCAAGATCCCCTTGAAGCTGACAGAAAAACATATTTTGGAAGGCAAAACGGAAGGTTCTCGATGAATGTAAAGTGGAAAGTTAGCCCTGAAATTAAAGCTAGAAGTTCATAAATAAACACATCAAACACAACTAAAAAATGCACTTTCCTGAAGAAAATCAAAGATCACCTTTTTCCTCTTTTTTTTTTTTTTTCTTTTCATTTCAAATTTAGTCCACACATATTTTTACACCTTTTAATCCCCCATACATTGTAGATTTGTATTCTTAAGTGAAGGACTCAAGATTGTATTTTTTTTTTATCAAAGTTAGATTTTTTTTTTTCTTTTTGATCAAATTTACACACCTTTTCATCCCCCACACACTGTAGATTTGTATTTTGAAGTGAAGAAGGACTCAAGATTGTCTTCTGAAGTCACTATGAGTTATACTCCTGACTTCAGAGTCACTGAAAACTTGAGAGCAACATGAATTCATTTTCGGCAGATGGCTGCAGGTATACTAGGTATAAGAAGCCACAATACAGCTACACTACAGACGCAGTCTTGGCATCAATTTGAAATCGCCACACACGAGGAAAGTAGTCACTGTAACATTTGCTGTCACTATTTGAAATCTGAAGAAGTCTGAAGTCTTCAAACAATCAGAACAGAGAGCCATCCCTGGCATGTCCATCTTCAGCAGCCACAGGCCGAACATTCCGCCATTGGTCTCCTTTTCCATCAGCCATTCCCATCGCCAGCCATTTCACACACCTTTCTCCACCTCCTCTAGCTTTGAGACATCGCCTTTTGTCAAAAACGGCATTGTAACAATTGCTCTGCTGTCACTCTAACGTGTGGAGCATCGACTTTTAAATGTGTGTATGTCTGCGGGGTCGAATTGACCGGAAGGAAGTGGAGCAGTTTGTACCTCCAGCACAAAACAATGAGAAGCGAGCACACTGAAAACTTGGATCCCAATTCAAACGAATAATGAAACTGCCATCCGATTTAAACCTTTCTTCGAAAATTCATTGCTCCTCAGATTAAAAAAAAAGAACGGCATCGCCAGCGCCAGCCATTCTTAAAAACCAGCATTTCGGCACGTAACCGGCACAGTAGCACCCATGACTTAGTAGTGGGGGATAACAAGTGCAAGCTGACAATTCTTCCATCATTACATTAATAACTTTGCAAACAATAAAAACAGAAGGAAAAAAAAGGGGTCAGCGTGGGGTGGGGGTGGGTTTTGGAAGGAACGGGGCAAGAAAGAAAATGAGAACAAAAATTCAGGGTTTACACTGTGTGTGTGTGTGTGTGTGTGTGTGTGTGTGTGTGTGTGTGTGTGTGTGTGTGTCGCGCGTGTGGGTGTGTCTGTATATATATATATATATATATATATATATATAAAATCAGTTCAGACCAACCTTAACAGTACCGTGTCATGCTTAACTAAACACAGTTTGTTTTAAAAGATGTTTCATAAATAAAGTTAACAAGATTTTTTCCCCCCAATTCTCAACAACTGCTTTTGCACTTTAAAGATGTGGGGAAAAAAGTGAACTAAAAATAGCATTCCAGCAAAACCACGTTTTGTTCTTGAAAGGCATAACAATTGCTCAAAATGTGAACAGTTTATCCATTGAATAAGTGCAACAATTTCCAAACACTCAAAAAGGGCAAAGTGTGGAAACTATCCCCCCCCCCCCCCCCCAAATCTTTTCAGCACAAAGAAAACATTTATCACCAGTTTGTAACACATGTGATGAAAGATATCAGCAATGAATCAACTGTAACACATGTGATGAACGATATGAACAATGGATCAACTGTAACACATGTGATGAACAATATGAACAATGGATCAACTGTAACACATGTGATGAACAATATGAACAATGGATCAACTGTAACACATATGATGAACAGTATGAACAATGGATCAACTGTAACACATATGATGAACGATATCAACAATGGATCAACTGTAACACATGTGATGAACGATATCAACAATGGATCAACTGTAACACATGTGATGAACGATATCAACAATGGATCAACTGTAACACATGTGATGAACGATATCAACAATGGATCAACTGTAACACATATGATGAACGATATCAACAATGGATCAAGTCAACTATAACACATGTGATGAACAATATGAACAATGGATCAACTGTAACACATATGATGAACGATATCAACAATGGATCAACTGTAACACATATGATGAACGATATCAACAATGGATCAACTGTAACACATGTGATGAACGATATCAACAATGGATCAACTGTAACACATGTGAAGAACGATATAAACAATGGATCAACTGTAACACATGTGATGAACGATATCAACAATGGATCAACTGACACCTCCTTGCAAAAATCTGTTGTAATCACGAATGTGCATATTGGACAATCCTCCTTGCAGAAGTCTGTTGTAATCACGAATGTGCATATTGGACAATCCTCCTTGCAGAAGTCTGTTGTAATCACGAATGTGTATATTCGACAATCCTCCTTGCAGAAGTCCGTTGTAATCACCAATGTGCATATTTGACAATCCTCCTTGCAGAAGTCTGTTGTAATCACCAATGTGCATATCTGACAATCCTCCTTGCAGAAGTCTGTTATAATCACCAATGTGCATATTTGACAATCAAATGACAGTGCGTGTGTTTCCAAGTGACAAAGAAAGAGAGAAAGCGAGCTAGAGAAGAGAGTGTGTGTGTGTGTGTGTCTGAGTGTGTGTGCCGGCATATGCATGTGTATGTTTTTGTGTGTGTCTGCATGTGTATGTATTAATATGCATGTGTGTGCGAGCGTTTGTGTGTGTGGGGTGTGTATGTGTGGTGTGGGTGTGTGTATGTGTGAGCGTGCACAAGTGCATGTGTGTGTGTGTGTGTGTGAGCTCAAGTACGTGCATGTGTATGTGTGTGTGTGTGTGAGCTCAAGTATACATTCACATTCATGTGTGTGTGTGCGTGTGCGAGTGCGTGTGTGTGTGTGTAAGCATGCTTTAGCGCACAAGAAGCTCAAGAAGCAGAGCCTGATGCAAGTCACAGGCAGGGTGGTTGTTTCACATCATGTCAGGTCGACCCACAGCAGCATCACCATCAGCACTCCTGATGTCTCCATCGTCACTTTGTCCTGTGCCTCACAGCACTCACTCCTCTGCCTGTTACTGAGCGTCAACATCCAACCATCAAGGCTCTGCCTGTTACTGAGCGTCAACATCCAACCATCAAGGCTCTGCCCGTTACCGAGCGTCAACATCCAACCATCAAGACTCTGCCTCTGCCTGTTACTGAGCGTCAACATCCAACCATCAAGACTCTGCCTCTGCCAGTTACTGAGCGTCAACATCCAACCATCAAGACTCTGCCAGTTACTGAGCGTCAACATCCAACCATCAAGGCTCTGCCAGTTACTGAGCGTCAACATCCAACCATCAAGGCTCTGCCAGTTACTGAGCGTCAACATCCAACCATCAAGGCTCTGCCTCTGCCAGTTACTGAGCGTCAACATCCAACCATCAAGGCTCTGCCTCTGCCCGTTACTGAGCGTCAACATGCAACCATCAAGACTCTACTTCTGTCACAAAGCCTGGACTTCCACACACTCCCACCTCCACAGCAAGTCATGTCTGTGGGCAGCTTGAAAGACGCCTAAACCTGGCACAAGGAATTCTGAACTCACACACAGCGAACGTCTTGTTGGCATGGCAGTGGTACGTCCTGCCCGGGGTTCTGTAGTACATACACAAATCACCTGTCAAACCACGGCCATCGTTACTGTTGAAGATTTTGTGGGCTCACACACACACACACACACACACACACACACACACACACACACACAACCTGTCCGTCGCAGTCACCGTTCAAAAGGGCAGCCACGCTCTTTTTTTCGTCTTGAACACGCCATCAACCGGGACATGCATAATGATGCATTAGAGAGCAGCACCTGAGATCTGAAAGAATCATGGAAGACCCCCATCCCACCACTAGAATCTGGATTAGCATGGGGCTTGTCGGGCGGGCCGTGTCCTTTTCCTCCATGTTGTTTCTCTAACCACAGCACTGCCCATCAACTGGTCTGGTAGGTGGAGAGCAGGGCAGCATCCACGGGTTCCATGCAGGTGGGGCAGGTGAGGGAACGCATCAGCCAGTCGTCGATGCAGTCCCGGTGGTAGACGTGCATGCAGGGAAGGAAGCGCAGGGTGTCGCCCAGCGTGAACTCCACCATGCAGATGACGCACCTGCACACCATATATATACATCATCCAGTGAACTCCACCATGCAGATGACACACCTGCACACCATATATATACATCGCCCAGCGTGAACTCCACCATGCAGATGACACACCTGCACACCATATATATACATCATCCAGTGAACTCCACCATGCAGATGATGTACCTGCACACCATATATATATATACATCACCCAGTGAACTCCACCAGGCACATGACGCACCTGCACACCAATATATACATCACCCAGTGAACTCCACCATGCAGATGACGCACCGGCACACCATATATATACATCGCCCAGTGAACTCCACCATGTAGATGACGCACCTGCACACCATATATACATCACCCAGTGAACTCCACCATGCAGATGACGCACCGGCACACCATATATATACATCACCCAGTGAAGTCCACCATGCAGATGACGCACCTGCACACCATATATACATCGCCCAGTGAACTCCACCATACAGATGACGCACCTGCACACCATATATATACATCACCCACTGAACTCCACCATGCAGATGACGCACCTGCACACCATATATACATCACCCAGTGAACTCCACCATGCAGATGACGCACCTGCACACCATATATACATCACCCAGTGAACTCCACCATGCAGATGATGCACCTGCACACATCACCCAGTGAACTCCACCATGCAGATGACACACCTGCACACCATATCATATATACATCGCCCAGTGAACTCCACCATGCAGATGATGACACACCTGCACACCATATATATACATCACCCAGTGAACTCTACCATGCAGATGACGCACCTGCACACCGTATAATATATACATCGCCCAGTGAACTCTACCATACAGATGATGCACCTGCACACCATATATATACATCACCCAGTGAACTCCACCATGCAGATGATGCACCTGCACACCATATATATACATCACCCAGTGAACTCTACCATGCAGATGATGCACCTCCACACATCACCCAGTGAACTCCACCATGCAGATGACACGCCTGCACACCATATCATATATACATCGCCCAGTGAACTCCACCATGCATATGACACACCTGCACACCATATATATACATCACCCAGTGAACTCCACCATGCAGATGACGCACCTGCACAACATATATACGTCATCCAGTGAACTCCACCATGCAGATGACACACCTGCACACCATATTACATCATCCAGTGAACTCCTCCATGCAGATGACGCACCTGCACACCATATATATATACATCACCCACTGAACTCCACCATGCAGATGACGCACCTGCACACCATACATCACCCAGTGAACTCCACCATGCAGATGACGCACCTGCCTCGCAATGGTCATCGGGAGCCCGGTGACAAACAAGAGGCCAGTGATGAATATTTGTGGAACCTTTCACAAAACTATGTAGGCTGGCCACTCTTGTACTGTGCGTTACCCATTGCTACATCCATAATGGAACCATTTTGATTATCCGAACTGGTCATGTTGCATAGATCACCTGCGAATGGCACTTGGCCAAATCATGTGATCTTGTGGTCCAATCATAGACTTGGGTTGTCTAATTTGATGACTCTTGTTGGTTTTCAGCATAGAAGAGTTCTAAAGCGGAAGTTTTTCCTGGATTCAGAACATTCTAAAACGTCAAGGAAAGTTACATTTTTAGTCGACTTCGATCAAGGCAGATCAAACTAAAGTGCTTTTAAGTGACCCGCTGCTTGGAGTTGCAATGAGTACAGGCAAAAATCATTGCGTCGCGCGGTAAATTTCTGTGCATTTTACTTTTAGTGATGCACAGGACTGAATTCCAGTGCGTCAGACAGAAATTTCATGCGTCTGGGACGCACATTTACGCCCAAGAATGATAAAACTACTAAAAAGCCCAACAAAGCTCAGAAAGTCCCACCAAAAGAAAGCACTCAGCATAGACTGCTGTCCTGCCAGTCTAGGTACCGGCAGCCAAAATTAGCATACTGTTTTTCATACTTAAGATCTGTATCATTGCAAAGTAAATGGAAAAACATACAAAACACAACAAGAATGAAGTCTCTATCTTCAGTCGTTTTCGAGATATTGCAGTTTAAAGTTGCAACGTTTTTATGCACCTGACAAAATGAGATATCTTCCAAGTTTGAAAGCCAATAGGATCATACATGATTGATACATCTGGTTATAAATTGGTGTTCTCAATCTATACAACTTACACTCTTTGAACAAGTAAGTTCCATGGTATCAGTTTACATGGCTTTTGTGTGATAAAGTGTCAAACTTGTAATAAATCGCAATTCAGCGCTTTTCGAATTTGCATGATGTGGCTACTTTGAAGCACTGCAGCACAGTAAGAATGGACATTTCAGAGTTTCCAGTGGTTTGGACAAACTCTCTAAGTTGTACTAAGCACAGTCATTTTTTCTGAGGTATCTGCTATAAAACATTTATGAAAACTTCTGTGCTAAAAACTGGAAATATTGCAATTTGGACGGCGGAAAAATGGGGGTAGAATCGCCCGCCACACTTAAAATTGCTGTAACTTCTGAACTACTTCATGAACTGTTTCCAAATTTTGTATACAGTTTCTGTACAGTATTTCCTGTAAATCAAAGTGTACATTTTTGTTATTTTGTACCTAACATTTTATTTCCTGTACTAGAATAGTGGCCAACAGGGGCGGAATGATGATGATGTCCGAATTAAAACCGACAGATTTTTCAAAACTTATTGACAGATTTCAACAAAAATTTGGTATGATGTTGTCTGTATTGTTATTTATAAAATCATGTTATTTTTGCTGTTTCTGACAAGTGTTGGCAGCCACCAAACAAAAGGTCACTTACGATAAGGGTGGGAAGTGCACTCTTGCTGACGGGCAGATTGGGTTGACTATGTATATAGTTATTTTTGTATGCAGCATACTTGAGGCAGAGTTCATTGTTAATTGGAACAGACCAGGTATGGCCAGTAGTTGTTTTGGAGACTATGTTGAAGTCACTGGCAAACACAAATATGCTTTGCACTAAATCTGTGTCTGCCTTGGTTGGCCACACAAGCATGTTGTTTACATGAGCAAATTAATTTCCTCAGAAAATTAATGTCTGCTTTCTCAGGAGAGTAGATCTGTGACACACTGCCAAATCATCATCATAGAAAACTACATTCTGGCCAATTTTGGTAAAGATAAGTCTTCCAGAAGTCAATCAGTGGCATGTTCACAGATTTCATCATTGATGCAACATGCACTGCATCCTCAAAATGGGTGATAAGTTCTTATGTCTCCATCTCTTCGTTGGTCACCATCACTTCATCAGTCCCCAAGCCCAACTGCTCTGCCTCAGGAAAAGTTGAAGTGGAGACACAGCTCACACATCATTCACTTTATCCTGGTCTGGTGGTCCTCCAACTGACAACACAGCCAATAGTGAACACCGACATATGTGGTAAAGACTGTGGCCTATATAAAGGTTTTGGGTGACCAGCCACCCACAAACCCTGGCATGTCGGGTAAAGGCTGTGGCCTATATGAAGGTTATGGGTGACCAGCCACCCACAAGCTCCAGCATGTGAGAATGCTTCTTTAATTGGTATGGGTGACATGCCACCCACAGTATCTGGCGAGGATTATAAGCTTTTATAATTTTCTCCTTTATTTACCACCAAAACACCACAATATTTAACGGGGGCAAGCACTAATACACAATAAACAAAGTCATAAAACTTTAGTTACATGTTATGAAAACTGAGCGAGTTATGAAGATTTAAACGACAGTCTGGGTAATTTTTCACCCACAAGCTCTGGCAAAGGTTAAACAAATATAAAAAATGCGGATGCGTTTTCTCAGTTAAAGAAAAAACAATGAAAAGAAAGAAAAAACATTAAAGCATGGCACAGGACCACTTAACTGAACTATGAGTGCATGATTTTATGTAAATTTCCCTGTCTGTTTCTTCATCATTGTGCGATATCATGTGGTGTGTGTGTGCGTGTGTGAAATTACTGGGAAAAAAAAATTAAAGCATGGCATAGGACCACTTAATTGAACTATGAGTGCATGTTTTATGTAAATTTCCCGGTCTGTTTCTTCATCATTGTGCAATATCATGTGGTGTGTGTGCGAGTGTGCGTGTGTGAAATTACTGGGAAAAAAATTAAAGCATGGCATAGGACCACTTACCTTAACTATGAGTGCATGCTTTTATGTAAATTTCCCTGTCTGTTTCTTCATCATTGTGTGATATCATGTGGTGTGTGTGGGTGTGTGTGTGTGTGTGTGTGTGTGTGTGTGTGTGTGTGTGTGTGTGTGTGTTGTTACTGCTCACTGTCCATTCCTTATAATTAAATTTTAGTATCGGTTGTTCTTTGTAAGCAAAAATGTATTGCATGTTCTTTGTAAACAAAAGGTACATCCTCTGCAACACATTATTTTGTCAACAGGGTGTGATTTAAGCATTGCCAATAACATGTTAAGTATTTCATCATTATGATTCTGAATTAACTTGTTGATTTACAAGTTGGGTATTTTTTGCTCCCATAAGAAAACCTAACACAGAATAACTTTTATTCAAGACTGGCACAGCCTTTTAAACTTGAATAAAGTCAGACAAATACATAGACGAACAATCTAATAGTGGGCGAAAAAACAAGTGCAGGCCAACAACTGAACTATCTTCATAGTAATGACTTGGCAAAGATTTGGACTAGAGGAGGTGGGGGCGGATTTGAAGATGGAGAAACTGGGAACATAAAATTAAGAAAATATGTTACAGATATGAAAACTCTTCACTAGCTGCATAAGGGAACCATCGCAATCCCTTTTGAAGGCAGATATATTTGTATTGCCTGCTCCGAGGCCTTTCGTCCGCTGAGTCGGACTCATCAGGGAGACACGGCTGGTTGTGTCTGCGCTCCTCATTTCCGATTTTGTTGATTTAATCATTGTGAATGTAAAAGAACATAAATATACATTACAATGCTTTTTTTAAACAAAAGGTAAAATTAAAGAAAGATTTAACTTTATTTTGGACTCTACCTTTTTAATATTTTTATCAACTACTCTGTTTATTCAGTATGTTTGTGCTGTTACAGCAATGTACACAACTGTGGAGCGTAACATACAATCACCATAAATATCATAAATGTTACTGTCACAACAGTGTAATGTCTTGGCAATGCAATGCCACTGTAGTTGAATTCTAGCAGTTTTACTTGGAAGTAATCACCAAGTGTTCAAAGCCTTGCTGTGTTTGCCAGTAAGGAGGGGAGGGGCGGGGGGAGCAAATCTTTACAGTTAAATTACAGAAATTTCAAATACACTAGGGAAAAAGATTAGACTGCTAAACCAAACTTCGTTGGGTCGGATTGACTCGACAGTGACCCCCCCTCCCCCCCCCACCTCCATACCCCAACCCCCACTACACCCTCCTTACTGTCCAACTTCAGACTCTGTTCTCTCTTTTTTTTTTTTTAATCCCCAAACACGCTTTGCACATCGAGTATGACAGTAATGATCGGTGTTTCCATCGATGGTCATTATCAGAAGACAGTGCTTTCAAAGCCTCGGACCGTCTTGTACGCGCGGTTGTGGCTTCCGGTTTGAATATCTGTCTCAAACAGATGTTTTTAACTACGATTTTCTCTTTAATCGTGTAATGGAACCATTAACCAGTTCACTAATACATGAATCGACGTAAGTGAAGCCCATTACTGATATCTATTTTCATTAATTTGTCTTATACAAAAATACGATCACTTCGAACGGCGCAACGCGTGGGCCTTTTCCGACCTGTTTAATCTCGACGAACACCAGCTGAATTACGAATAAAATAACTAAGCATTGGCACAGTATTAAACGAATTAAAATAACTGAATCGTTTCATTAATGTTCTGGTTTGTTATTATATGCGTTATCTTACCAAGTGCATCTTGCAATTCAACAACGATAAGCGCATTCGACTCGGTCATTGTCGGAACTCGGCTTCGTTCCGCCATTGTTGAAATCTTTGACAAGGAGCGAATGTTTGCATTTGATACCTTCGCTTTGATTGGCTTGCGCTTTTCGAGCATTCAACCAATCGCTTAGCTTGATACACCAATGAATGCGGGAGAGAACGGCCTTTCTAGCGCATCGTTAATGTGTATGTTTTTTTCGCAACTTTTTTAGCAACGTCGTTGGAAAGACAACACTTGTAACAAGCCTCATAAAAACTTCGATTCTAATTGATTTAACCACATCATACTAAAAAGAAAAATAGACTGAAATAAAGCTTGAAACGTGCTCTTTTATTCTGACCTATTTAAACGCCAATGAATGGAATGAACACATTGTATGCGTTGATTTTCAACACCGTGTAGCTCGAACGCTCGGCCAAATGCCGCCTGCGGCGCATCGGGATGTGTGACGCGCTTCGTTTTCGTGTGAATGGATGGGTTATTTGGAATAAAACTATCATCATACCGTATGTTGCAAACACAAATAACACAGAGTTCAAAAGGAAACTGTATTCTTTATTCATCACAATTTTCATCTGATTCTAAACGCGTTATTCATAGATACTGCCTATTGAAAACACGCAAATTTTTCACTCGGCTGAATTTTCCCGTACGCTGAAAGAAGGGCTGCCGGTACCTACTGCCACACTCTGAAGTGGTCACTAGCTCTGCCTAGTTTTCACATTCCTGTCCACTCAAGGTCACGTACATAAAATCATTGCCTCTGTACAATATCTGTTTGTCTACATGTAGGGTTTCATGGGGCAGATACACAGTTTGGACTGATGGACAATAAAAAGTGAACTAACCACTCTCGTGAAGGTAATGTCACCTTAAAAAACATCTCTCTGTTATTGGCGGAGGATTCAACAAAGAAGTTTGTCTTGGTGTGCAAGACCAACAAAAAGTTTGTTATAATCCTTCTCGATCAGTAGTATAAGAACATTATTACAATAAGGACAATTATAAAGCCTTTATCCTTATGTTACATATGCATACATACAACACAATAAACTAATAAATTCCAAGGATAAGTACCGAGCACCATTCAGCAACTTACAGAGCAGCTTGGTGTTGCAATGACTGCAAGAAATATTCAATTATAAACAAAGCTTGCTCTTATGTCTTAGATTGAAGAAATAGGGGGAGATAAGCATTCATATCTGCAGTGGTAGATAATTCTGCCTAACTAACAGTATGTGCTTGAGTGGGTGAATGGGGAAAAATAAATGCTTCTCAAAATGAGCCTTCAGCAAGCTAATAGACTCCAAGGGGGAGACAATCTCCAATAGGGAGGAAACTCACTAACATATAACTCCTGGTCAGATACCGATATTTTGAAACCTGACTGTTACTCCTCAGTGACTGCGGAAAGTGGTAACTTGACTCCTCTGCCTTTTCGGTTTTAAGAAGAATGCTATCCCAGAAAAGGCTGGTGTGCAATACAGTAGTATGTTTGTTGAGTTTTCAAAAAACCAACCAAAGGTGCCACCTAAGAAGCAAAAGGAAATCATGAAGGAACAAAACAAGCTACATTTTCTTGTGAAAAGCAGAAAATATAAAAAGATAACCTCTTAAGACACAAGTGCTGAGGGCCAGTTCTTGGAATGAATCCGCAAGGGACTAAATTACAATAAACTAATAAATTCCAAGGATAAGTACCGAGCACCATTCAGCAACTTACAGAGCAGCTTGGTGTTGCAATGACTGCAAGAAATATTCAATTATAAACAAAGCTTGCTCTTATGTCTTAGATTGAAGAAATAGGGGGAGATAAGCATTCATATCTGCAGTGGTAGATAATTCTGCCTAACAGTATGTGCCTGAGTGGGTGAATGGGGAAAAATAAAATAAATGCTTCTCAAAATGAGCCTTCAGCAAGCTTATAGTCTCCAAGGGGGAGGCAATCTCCAATAGGGAGGAAACTCACTAACATATAACTCCTGGTCAGATACCGATATTTTGAAACCTGATTGTTTCTCCTCAGTGACCGCGGAAAGTGGTAATTTGACTCCTCTGCCTTTTCGGTTTTAAGAAGAATGCTATCCCAGAAAAGGCTGGTATGCAATACAGTAGTATGTTTGTTGAGTTTTCAAAAAACCAACCAAAGGTGCCACCTAAGAAGCAAAAGGAAATCATGAAGGAACAAAACAAGCTACATTTTCTTAAGTGAAAAGTAGAAAATATAAAAAGATAACCTCTTAAGACACAAGTTTATAATTGAATATTTCTTGCACAAAAGGGAAAATCAGGACTCCAAAAGCACCCGCAACATTCTTCACGGCAGGAGGCAGCAAATCATGGCCAAGAACAACAGTGCCACTCGAAACATGCAGGCAGAATCTGCTGGACGGGGCAGATGACTGGGAGTGCACTGCAGACCTCCCAGAATGGAAGAGTCACCCAGAGATCATCAGCAAGAGTGGCATGAGACCAGACATAGTAGTCCACTCTAAGTCAACCAAGCAGCTGATCATGATCGAGCTCACGGTGCCATATGAGAACAGAATGGAGGCAGCTCAAATCTACAAGACTGAAAAGTATGCTGATCTGGCAAACAGCCCGAGGAGAGAAGGCTATCAGGTCAAAGTCCTCACTGCAGAAATTGGAGCTAGGGGGTTTGTAGGAACGTCTGCATACAGCCTCATGAAACAGCTCTCGGTTGCAGGGAGGGAAAAAACCAGAGCCCTGAAAGCAATGGCAGAAGCGGCAGAGAGGTGTTCAAGCTGGATCTGGTCAAGGAGGAACAAAAGTGAACTTCATAAGGCTTAATTTCCCTACAAATATCAGGTGTCCCTGTGGCTCAGTGGTTAAAGCGCGAGTCATTAAGTGGAAAATGAGCATGTCCAGAAGGTCATGGGTTCGAATCCCAGCCATGGCTCGTCCCAAGATGGGGAAAAAAAAAGGGGCAGCAGAGGGACATCCGGAGTCATGAACCGGGTGTGGCCCAACCCCCCTAGAGTGTCAGGAGATAAGGGCCGAAACACTTGCTTGAAGGGGGCTTCTCTTCTGAGGACTCTCTGCTGCCACGCTCTCCACGAGTTTCTTTCTACTGATGCATGGGTAAACCATTGACTTCCGGGAATAGGCCGGAGGACGTCCGGGAAAGACCAGAGGACACTGGGAAAGACCAGAACCAAGGGCTCTGTGGGCTGGCTCCCCACTCTGCCTTAAACATGTGGCTACTAAGATTAAAAGGAAAAGATGCTCCCAGGATTCACCGAAAGGGGGAGAGAATGATGAATCCATTGGTGCTCAACCAATCATGACTGCAAATCCCAAACGGACTATGAACATGGACCAAATGGAATATCCATGTGTCTGTGGAAAGCGTTTCGCTACCACCCGTGGCATGAAGATCCACAGAACAAAGATGGGATGTGTGAAGACTCATCTGAATGAGCAGCAGCGCACTGCATCAGCAGATAAGACGTCAGAAGACCAAGGCCAGGATTTAAACCACAGTGCCAAGGACATCCACGCTGTTGGTTCGGATGAGGAATTTGCACAGGCCCTCGATGCCAGGCGCCTGAAACTCAACCTGCCACGAGCAAACTAAACTGAAGATTGGGAGAAACTGGATGCAAAAATCGTCCAAAGACTCGATGCACTGATAGGGAAAAGCACCCTGGAACACAAACTAGCCACATATGGGGACATTGTGTATGCCACATGTAGAGACGCCTATGGAGCAAAACTACCCAAAGAGAAAACACCTCCAAAGAAATCCAGACGCCAAGAAAAGATGGACAAGATCAGGGTCCAAAAGAAAAACCTCAAGATGCAAATGAAGACCGCACTGCCAGCTGAAAAACAAGGCTTGGAAAAACTGTGGAAAGACCTGAAAGAAAAACACAGCGCCCTCAGCAAAGCGGAATCTGCGAGGAAGAGGAAGAGCAAAAAGAAGAAGACACAAGAGTGCTTCTTCAGAGACCCCTTCCAGTTTGCCAGAACACTGTTTGAGCAGCCAAAATCTGGGACCCTAAGTGTGGACAAAGGAGTTCTTGAGCAGCATCTGAGGAAAACATACTCTGACCCACAGAGCAAAGCACCACTCGACATTCAAGGTCTGGTGTGGCCAACCAACCCTGAGGAACAGTTCAATGGCAAGCCTCCAACGTTGGCGGAAATCAAGAAGGTAGTCGACAAAGCCAGAGCCAAATCATCACCAGGGCCAAACGGAATACCTTACCAGCTTTACAAGAAATGTCCCAAGGTGCTGGAGTGGCTCCACAGGCTGCTGCGATCGGCTTGGAGAAACCAGAAGATCAGCGGCCAGTGGATGACGGCAGATGGTGTGTACATCCCCAAAGAGCAAAACTCAAGTGACATCAGCCAGTTCAGGCCAATATCACTACTGAACGTCGAAGGGAAAATCTTCTTCTCTGTCATGGCAGCAAGGTTGACCAAGTACCTGATGGAAAACAAGTACTTGGATGTGTCAGTCCAGAAAGGTGGCATCCCAGGCGTGGCTGGCTGTGTAGAACACGCCACAATGATCTGGGATGCAATCCAAAAAGCAAAAACAAAAAAGAGAGACCTGGACGTAGTGTGGCTTGATCTGGCAAACGCATATGGATCTGTGCCCCATGAGATGATACAGTTGGCTCTTGAGATGTACCATGTGCCAAAGAACATCCGCGACATGCTCAAGAAGTACTTCAATGGCTTCTCAATGCGGTTCTCTACCAAGGAGTACACAACAGACTGGATCAACTTGGAAGTGGGTATTGCAATGGGCTGTGCAATTTCCCCAATACTGTTCGTGCTGGCAATGGAACTCATCTTGAAAGCAGCAACAAACAACGCGAGACAAACAGACCTTGGCGAAGGATACAAGATGCCTCCTCTCAAGGCCTTCATGGATGACACTACAGTGATTTCATCCAGAGAAGACGAGACACGTCATGTGCTGGAGAGGCTGGACGACATAGTTGCCTCATCCAGAATGAAGTTCAAGCCAAAGAAATCACGGAGTCTCTCACTGAGGAAAGGAAAAGTGGCCAGATCTGTGGTCTTCAGTGTTGCCAACCAGGCCATTCCAACAGTCACAGAAGAACCAGTCAAGAGCCTTGGAAGATGGTATGATGATACGCTGAAAGACACACAAAGAGCAAAAGAAACCAAGCAGATGGCGGAGGAAGGCTTGGAGACCATTGACCAGTGTGGGCTCCCTGGCAAATACAAGGTCTGGTGTCTGCAGTTCATGCTGATACCAAAGCTCCTATGGCCTCTGATGATATACGACATCTGCACCAGCATAGTGGAGGCAATGGAAGCCAAAATCAACAAGTTCACAAGGAAATGGCTTGGTGTCCCACCCTGTCTGACTGACATAGCGCTGTACTGTCGCCAAGCAAAGCTGAAACTACCACTGAAATCCATCCTGGAGGAATACAAAGCAGGGAAGATTAGACTTCAAAGCATGCTGGAGGACTCAGGAGACAAGGTGGTAGAAGCAATCAAGCCCCAGCTGAAGACAGGCAGAAAATGGAAAGTTCAAGAGGCGATGGATTCTGCAAAAGAAAGTCTCAAGATCAGACAAATAACAGGACACACACAGACCAACAGACAAGGACTGGGGGTGACCAAAACTGAATGGTGGTCAAAGGCCAAAGGAAAAGCCAAAAGAGACATGATGATTCAGGAGATGAGAAAAGAAGAAGACCAAAAAAGACTCCAAAAAGCAGTCCAGCAGAGCCAGCAAGAGCAATGGACAACGTGGGAGAATGCACTCCAAAGAAGTCTCACTTGGAATGACATTTGGCACATGGCCCCTCTCAGGATCAGCTTCATTCTCAGATCTGCATATGACCTTCTGCCCTCAAATGCAAACTTGGTGAAGTGGGGAAAACAGACGATCCTGCATGCCCCCTCTGCCATGAAAAACAAACAGTGGAGCATGTCCTAAGCTCATGTAAAGTAGCCCTGGCTCAAGGAAGGTACACATGGAGGCACAACCAAGTGCTCAAAGAGATTGTACAAGTAGTCTGGGCTAGTACCAACACCACAAAAGGGAAAATCAGGACTCCAAAAGCACCCCAACATTCTTCACGGCAGGAGGCAGCAAATCATGGCCAAGAACAACAGTGCCACTCGAAACATGCAGGCAGAATCTGCTGGACGGGGCAGATGACTGGGAGTGCACTGCAGACCTCCCAGAATGGAAGAGTCACCCAGAGATCATCAGCAAGAGTGGCATGAGACCAGACATAGTAGTCCACTCTAAGTCAACCAAGCAGCTGATCATGATCGAGCTCACGGTGCCATATGAGAACAGAATGGAGGCAGCTCAAATCTACAAGACTGAAAAGTATGCTGATCTGGCAAACAGCCTGAGGAGAGAAGGCTATCAGGTCAAAGTCCTCACTGCAGAAATTGGAGCTAGGGGGTTTGTAGGAACGTCTGCATACAGCCTCATGAAACAGCTCTCGGTTGCAGGGAGGGAAAAAACCAGAGCCCTGAAAGCAATGGCAGAAGCGGCAGAGAGGTGTTCAAGCTGGATCTGGTCAAGGAGGAACAAAAGTGAACTTCATAAGGCTTAATTTCCCTACAAATATCAGGTGTCCCTGTGGCTCAGTGGTTAAAGCGCGAGTCATTAAGTGGAAAATGAGCATGTCCAGAAGGTCATGGGTTCGAATCCCAGCCATGGCTCGTCCCAAGATGGGAAAAAAAAAAGGGGCAGCAGAGGGACATCCGGAGTCATGAACCGGGTGTGGCCCAACCCCCCTAGAGTGTCAGGAGATAAGGGCCGAAACACTTGCTTGAAGGGGGCTTCTCTTCTGAGGACTCTCTGCTGCCACGCTCTCCACGAGTTTCTTTCTACTGCAGTCATTGCAACACCAAGCTGCTCTGTAAGTTGCTGGAATGGTGCTCGGCACTTATCCTTGGAATTTATTAGTTTATTGTAATTTAGTCCCTTGCGGATTCATTCCAAGAACTGGCCCTCAGCACTTGTGTCTTAAGAGGTTATCTTTTTATATTTTCTGCTTTTCACAAGAAAATGTAGCTTGTTTTGTTCCTTCATGATTTCCTTTTGCTTCTTAGGTGGCACCTTTGGTTGGTTTTTTGAAAACTCAACAAACATACTACGGTATTGCACACCAGCCTTTTCTGGGATAGCATTCTTCTTAAAACCGAAAAGGCAAAGGAGTCAAATTACCACTTTCCGCAGTCACTGAGGAGAAACAATCAGGTTTCAAAATATCGGTATCTGACCAGGAGTTATATGTTAGTGAGTTTCCTCCCTATTGGAGATTGTCTCCCCCTTGGAGACTATACGCTTGCTGAAGGCTCACTTTGAGAAGCATTTATTTTATTTTTCCCCATTCACCCACTCAAGCACATATTGTTAGTTAGGCAGAATTATCTACCACTGCAGATATGAATGCTTATCTCCCCCTATTTCTTCAATCTAAGACATGAGCAAGTTTTATTTATAATTGAATAATATATATATATATATATATATATATATTATATACTGATCAGTTTCAGTTTCATCAAGGTGGCATCACTGCCTGCGGACTAGTCCACATACGCTACACCACATCCGATAAGTTTTGAGACCAAACTACGCATGATTTTAAGCTGATGGATAAATGAATTAACAACTAAGATGAGAGAACTCAAAAAGAGGGTCTCGTGGCTTCAACTTCGCAGCTGTCTGACCTACGCTTTAGCCTAATGCACTGGTTAGACCTTGAGTGCCTACCTACCATTGGTTGTCTTTTTTTTTTGGTATGTGTGTGTAGTGATTGTACACATGTGTGTGTATGGATGTGTAGGCACAAGCCCATGTGTGTGCATGTGTGCCCGCTTGTGTGTGTATGTGTGCGTGCACACGCGCGCTCATATTTTAATGCAGATACGTGTGTGTGTGTGCACACAAATTACACGCATGCATACGCACTTCTGCACATGCACACACATGCGCACATGCATGCAGGCATACACACACTGATCAGTCTCAACAGAACAAAACAAACAAAAAAATGATCTAAAAGCAAAAACAAAATTTACGGACTTAGAGGCCTCTGCAAGTGTTTTAGAGACTATGAATTGACCAATTTGCTCACGAAATAAGAAATCCTCCGCTGAGGTAAACGACTCCATTAAACCCACTACTGCTCGAAATTCAAACATAAAAATTAAAGATATCATTATGATGTCACATTCAATTACACATTACTTTTCATACTGAACAAGTTTTAAGTAATAAAAGTATTTTTTTTTAATCCGATGAATACTTTTGGTGTTACCAGAATGCATTGTCTCTTTTTTTCCCCCCATAAAATTTGCAGGACAAGTTTTCATGAAAACTTGTAAAAGATTCCATCTCTTGATGAATATCATGCTGTTCACTAAAGATTTCATCTCTTGATGAATTTTATGCTGTTCACTAAAGATTCCATCTCTTGATGAATATTATGCTGTTCACTAAAGATTCCATCTCTGAAGTTGATGAATATTATGCTCTTCACTAGATTCCATCTTTGAAGTTGATGAATATTAATATTATTATGCTCTTCACTAAAGATTCCATCTCTTGGTTAATATTATGCTGTTCACTAAAGATTCCATCTCTTGATGAATATTATGCCGTTCACTAAAGATTCCATCTCTTGATGAATATTATGCTGTTCACTAAAGATTCCATCTCTGAAGTTGATGAATATTATGCTGTTCACTAAAGATTCCATCTCTTGAATATTATGCTGTTCACTAAAGATTCCATCTCTTGATGAATATTATGCTGTTCACTAAAGACACTGAGCTGTGGGTGCAGAAGGGTGAGGGTGGGTGGTGGTGGGGGTGAGGGAGGGGAGGTTGGGTGGGAGGGAGGTATCAACGAGCAAAACATCCTGGTATTTAAATCAATTCAACAACAAAAATTATTTATACAAATTACTTAAACCCAAGACGTTATCAGGCACTGTGTTACAGTCACTTTTAATCCCCCCCCCGCCCCCACAAAAAAAAAAGATTATCAAAGCCAACAATGGCTAAATGACCACAAATTTTGAAAATAACATCAATGGCATTTTTAGTTATACTGTTCTAACACATATCCTTCCAAAGGCCCCCTCACAACACTTCATCAAAGTATATCATGCCTTTCTCTCATTCAATCATTAATTGGCACTTACATACATGTACATGTAGATATCCATCAACTCATTCTATGTTATGATCATTAGTTGTTCTCTCCTCTTACTTCCCCCAGAAACTGACCATTTCTATAAATATATATTTCTTTTTAAAAATCATTTTAAAAAAATGAATAAACACAGACTAGTAATTTTTTCAAGTTATGTTTACAAATGATTGAGAAACCACACACAATAATTATAGCAAAGTTATTTTTCCATTTATTTGGCTATACAGTATGCATGACAAAGAAAATGACAATTTGCCTGTCTTGTAAAAACAGGGGTGGTACACACCCTATGAACAAAAAATTTGCATTAACTGGTTTTATGCCCTGAAATTATCAAATGTTTTCAACAATTCAAGGGCTTCAGTCACATTGTAACGGCGATTTGTAGTGTTTCTTTCACCATGCATGCTTGACGGAGTAGCAGACGCCGCCTTGTTTCAACGTCAAGCCAAACCGAGCTGGTGAAGTGGTGTTAACGGCGTCTGCTAGCGAGCATTCAGCTTGCAAAGCCTGAATACCAGTACACCTGCACTCTAATTAGTATGCAGGAGCTATCTGCAATAAGCAGTTTCGCAAAATTTGTTCGCTCACTTTGGAGAAAAATTCCAAAGCTTTGGACTGCATATATGCGATCCTTGGTATACAAAGGTTGTTAACATTGGGACCGGATATGCGGTCCTTAGTACACAAAAGTTGTAAACATTGGGACCAGATGTGAGGTCCTTAGTATAGAAAGAGTTAATCCCTTTACTGCCCCAGCTAAAAAAAATATACACCTGTAGGCCTGACAATTTTCGGGGTGATGACACAATGTAAACAAACCAACCTCCTTGGTAACAAAGGAAGCAAAATAAATAAATACTCTGAGACTGTTTGAAAGCAATCTACAATAACTATCAAGTCAGTGCACCAAATATCAAGCTTGTTTTCCATGTGAAGTAATAATAATATTATGGTATTTATAATGCGCAAAATCTTGATAAAATCAACTCTAAGCGCAAGGGAAAAAAAAATCTGCACACACACACACACACTCACGCAGACACACCCACCCACAACTGCGCATGCGTTATGGCTCTATTTATGATTTGATATTTATTTTGTACATGAAAGGAAAATCATGTACAAAATAAATATCAAACCATAAATATTAATGCACACACACGCACACACTGTGAGCCATATGGCTCTGAACACAACTAATTCAAAAAGAAGAAACATTATGTACAAATATTGATGGATGCACCCCCCCCCCCCCCCCCAAACACACACACACCAGCACTCACACAGACACACCTACATGCGTGTCATAAATCTAACCAAAACTATCGAAAGAGAGGGGAAATATATGCATTTCAGGTTCCCATGCCGAGTGGGTACAGGCTGTAGTGGGAGTTGTAGAGTAGTCACGGAGAGGACTATTAGGAAGAAGAAAAGAGATGAGTTTTAAGAGCAGTCTTAGTTAAAGGAGAGAAGCCACTGTCCAAGAGACAGGGCAGTTTTATTTCAGTAAACATCAACACATGAGATTCATAATTCAAAAATAACATAAAGATTCTGCTTCACATTAAAGTGAATTCCTTCGAATGAGACTATAAACCAAGGTTCCGTATGTGAACACACGCATAACATCTTGCACACACATCAAATCCCACCACCAACTTTCGGAAGAGAAGGCCAGTTTGGCCATTGCTATGGATGACATGTTACACATAACATGCACCCTGCATGAGAAACGGAAAGAATGAAGGAAGTAAGGAAATGGAGTGAACAATACTGACAGGATGACATCGGAAACGGCTGAATGAAGTGCCAGCTAGCAGCTCTTCAGTCAGCAGTAAACGAGTGTGTACTGTAAAGTGCTTTGAGCTTGGTCTCCAGCTGAGGATATGCACAATGTAAGTATTCAAAATAAATAAAAAATCTGTCGTACTCTTTTGCTTTCTTTGCTGTGCCATCGTACACGCCCATGGGTAGATGGTTGATGAGTCCTAGACGCTGAGCAATCTGCACCTGTTCACTCTCCGTCAGCTGATTGGCAGGTCGGCTGATGCTGGGTGTCGGGTGGTAGATGGTCACCACCTGTGCCTCCTGTTGCAACACACAATCAGTGTGGCAGTTCAACTCTCTGTCCACCACTCAGCGGGTGTCACAGTACTGATGTACCCCCCTGAGTATTGAAGCACTTAGGTCAGACAGCCCCCCCCCCCCCCCCCCCCCCCCCCCCCCCCCCCCCAGGATGAGTTTCAAGCCAAAAAAAATCATGGGAGTTTCTCACTGCAGAAAGAAAAAACAGAACCTTTTTTTGTTTCTAAACATTCATTGTAGTCTAACCATTTTAATGGTGAAAGAAAACCCAGCCAAAGGTCTTCAACCTCTCTACAGTATGGTAACCCCTTAACAGACAGCAAACCCAAGCAGATGGCAGATCAAAACCTACAGATAACAGATTGGTAAAGCTTCACTGGAAAAAGCAAAGTCTGGTGTCTGCATTTCATGCTGATCTTAAACTAAAGCTCCTCTGGCCTGTACTAATAACAACAGCACTACCATAATGGAATCAATGGAGAAGGTAAGGTAATGCAATGGGCCATATCACATTATCAGGCCTGTCATCACTTTGAAGTCAACCCACAAGTCATTCATTCACACAACCCTATAAAATACACCCTCTATAAACACACCCGAAATTTTGTTAAAAATCTTTGTACTGTAGAATCTCAGCTCAGATGAAAAATGTTTCAAGTCTCCCTCAGAAGTTCAAAGATCACATCAGGTGGGACATCTCTGAACAAGGTTTTCATGGAGTCTGCTGTAGAACGTTTATATTTCACATCATGTAAGTCCGGGCAACACTCTAAAAAAATTATGTTTCATTGCAAGTGGTACATGACATGGAATACACAGAGCTTCTTCACTCTTTAAAAGGTACGAATGAGTAAAAGACGAATGGTGTGTGTGCAGCCAGCATAAAACCGTTTCTTCTTTGCGACCACCAGAGGTAGATGGGAGGAACTCTTAAGTTTGGGCGGATCTGGAAAAGTTTGTTATCAGTCTGTGTATTCTAGTCCTCCTGCCAGGTCTCTGACATAATCATCAACTTTCGGTTTCAAATCTGAGTACGGGATATAAATGTGTTAGAATAGATAGTTTTCTTGTTGATGCCAAGATCAACAAATATACTTGCACTGCAGAAAATGGCTCAGTGTCAAGCACCACCCCCTCCCCCCCAAAAAAAACAACAAAAAACTGGTCTCACAAACACAGTACTTACTAAACTGTCACCAAGCAAAGCTGCTCAAAGTACTCATAGATGAATTATGATTCAAGATTCTTTTTAATTTAATTCTGAATTAATAAACAAAACTGTTCTGACTGACCCAGACAGACATGGGGGTACAAAGGAGCAAAAATCAGAATGTGCGGATGATCAGATATTAAATGCTAGTACCAACAGACACAAACACATGACAAATAATACACAAACTCACACATACACCCATACCCACTTACTCAGCCCATCATGATAATGCCAAATGACAGCCATATATATATAATATATAACAGAGCACAACATAACTGAGAGTCTGAAATATGCTTGGAACTGGGTACTTGGGACTAGATGCACTGTCTGTCTACAATATCACATTATCAGTTAAAGATCTACCAGGCAGTACCGCATACATGTCAAATTGTCATGCACAATTACACATGAACTTACATGCAACATACATGCACAAACACAATCAAATGCATAAATAGATGTGGACGAAGTAAACAAGCTACCAATCCAAAAGGCTATTAAAAGGAAATTTTCCTTCTAAAATTACATCTAATCTAACATACTTACCGTGGGCTCACTAATTAGCAACAGCGGTTTGCTATCCCAAACTCCTTTCTTAGCTGTCCACTTTCAACCAGTTGAAGATTCTGACACTAAAAACTCCTTGCAAAAGATCTGAGACAAGAATGAAAAAAAAAAAAAAGATACTGTCTTTCATACTCTCTCTCCTGCAATCTATCTATCCTGTCCAAAACCTGTCCCATTCCCCCTTAGCCTCCCCCCCCCCCCCCCCCCAGCCCCATCCTCCATATTGTCTTATAGCTTCATCCCTCCTTAACGAAACTAAAATTAGTAAAAACATTCATATCCATTGAGTGTGTGCACATGTGTGTGTGTGTGTGTGTGTGTGTGTGTGTGTGTGGTGTGTGTTTTCCTCTGTGTGTGTGTGTGTGACTGTGTCACGTTTGTGTCCCTACTGTTCAGCAGTGTAAAAAAAGTTCCCCCACAGCCCATCAGCCGCTGGGGCAGTGAACTCAGGGTTTCCCTCACTTTGTCTTGAGCATGGCGTGATGGAAGATGGAGCCATCCCTAGATGTCCACCGCTTTACACCGCTCCTGAACTGAATCTGGTTCCCATTCTACTGCTAGGTGGACAGGGATGGTTTTGAAAAAAAAAAAAAAATTCCAACCCGACCAATAAATCGAACTCACGACCTTCAGCTCCGCAGGCAAACGCTCTAACCACTACTGGGCGCCTCTACCGTTTGTATCCATGGATGGGTTGTCACTTCGTGAGTTCGTCTTCTGATGGGACAACAGGTGCTTGCGCCTTCCAGTACTGAACAAAAATAACGAAGAGCGAAACAGAAGCCAAGAAACGATAATCACATTAATAATTAAATACATAGAAGGATATGACAAATCCACAGTGTGTTCAAAATACCTGGTATGGCGGCGGGGGCTCCACTGGGTGGGATGCTTGGGTCCTGTTCGGGCCGTTGCGACTGTCACTGCGACCGTCCGACCCGTCACTGTCACGAATGAGGGAAATGTCGTCTGCGTTATCCGAGTTCAAACAATTACCCATTTTGAATACTTTCTACACGACACCTCCTTTCACTGATTCACTCGCCAACAATGTATTTGATTCAATGACTGATACTGAAATTAACTTTTTATGAACATTTTTAAGTGCGCTGCTTTGCCACAAGGCCAACCAAAACATTCAACACATCGCGCCCCTTTAAACCCTATATCCTTGCGCTGATGATGCACATGACTATAGTTCTCTTAGTAAGTACGAAGAAATTAAAGTTCAAAGGAAAATTGAACCAAAGTCAAATTTCAATAGGATTATTACCTCATAGAAAAACATCTGCCTTTGTTTGAACAAGGATTTTTGGCAGTAAATACTCTTTAAAACAGATCCGGCGCATGAATACTCTATTGCGTCATTGTTAATAAAAACAAAAGCAAAAAACGTGGAAATGTAAAAGGTGGAACAGCATCGCCGCATTCAACTTTATAAATGTTACGTTGTAACAGAGATGATCTCTGGTGAATCTAGTTTTGACTAGAATAATACAAATTAAACGAATGTAACTGGGAATATAGTTTGATTTTGGATTCGGTTTCACTGATGATCCAGGAAGAGTTCTCTTAAAGTGGCTATTGGCACTGATCAGTGCCGTGGCAAATATTGGTAAGGCTATGCGACAATCGGACTGGCATAGTCTCTTTTCTTCGATGGCGTGTTTCTGCATTGGAGATGGGGACTTTGATAATAAAAGCGGAAGACTCTTTAATTCTATAATGCATTTCCCTTACCTTAACTTAAAGCCATAATTAGACCTTACCTCTAGCCTAAACCTTAACCTAATCGATCCAGCCTTCATTCCAATTTGAACCCCGACCTAACTCTGTAAAATGAAACTTTAGGGAAAGCTTGACAGCAGAAGGATTTCAAAGACAGTCTCCACCCCCACCCCCCTCCGTGGCTAGGGTTTTGGCCTTGAACTTTTTACAGTCTATGGGAGCCGGATCGCATTCAGGCCATGTCTTCTGGATGCCCTTAAGCCGTCACATTTTTTTCCTCCCGGTTCTGCCAGGATTCAAATCAGCAACTTCTGGTTGGCTGGGCATATCAAGGCGTGGCCTTTTTTTTTTTTTTTTTTTTTTAAATGGGATTCTTACCCATATTGCTATTGGATACCTGTTCTGAATTGGGATATGGAAACCTTATAGAGTTGACTTTTGTTCTTCCTCGATCAGATCTAGCAAGCACTGTTTTCAGGTCACTGCAGCTGCCTCTGCTACTGCTTTGAGGGTTCTGGTCCTCCTGACAGGAAATCCCGAGCTCTTTCATTAGATCATTGGCTGATGAGGCGACAGACCCCTATGCTTCAACCTCAACGGTGAGGACTTTGGCTTGGAAGCTGGATTCCCTCAAGCTGATGGCTAGACCACTTCTTAGTCTTAACACGTAGGCTTGCTGTATTTTGTTTTTATATGGCACAGTAAGTTCAATCGGAATCCGTTGTTGAATCTCTTGTGAGAACAATATCTCTGTCTTATGCCACTTTTCTTAATGATCTCTGGATGTTTAACCCACATGCTGGAAGGCCTGGTGGGGTGTGCACTTGTGATCATCCACTCCATCCAGTAAACCCCGATTCCATGCTCTTGATGCGACAGCTGTTCCAGACCATGATTTGTTGTCTCCTACTATATACTATGCCGATGCTAGGACTCTGTTGGTCTAATGTTTCCTTTGGCAGTGCTGGCCACATATGCCATGTCTGGAAGCACTTGCTTGTGCCTCCATAACTATCTTCCCTAGGTTAGGGTTGCCTCGCACGAACCCAGCTCATATTCCATCGGCTCTTTGCCTTTATAGAGCTGACTCTTGAGGGGGGGGGGGGGGGGGGGGGTCGTCTAATGTCCCCCATTTCCCCAGATTTAAATCTAGGGTAGGAGATCATATATAGGTATGAGGCTGAAGCTGATTCTGAGACGTGTCATGTGACCATGTCATTCCAGCTGAGACTTCGTTGATTGCCTTTTCCCTTCAAAGTCCACTGTCTCTTGGAATTCTCTTCTACTTCATCTCCTTTATTCCTGTGTCTCTCTTGTTTTCCCCTCAAAGTCCGCTGTCTTTTGGCGTTGTCTTCTGCTTCATCTCCTGTATTCCTGTGTCTCTCTTGTTTTCCCTTCAAAGTCCACTGTCTCTTGGCATTCTCTTCTGCTTCATCTCCTGTATTTCTGTGTCTCTCTTATCTTTCCCATCCCTTCATTTCTGTTGACCCCTCTCTTCTCCTGTCCGTTGCTTGGCATGCGGCCTGTTATTTCTCTGATATGAATCGGAGGTAAACATGCTTTGCCCGCTCTGTACTCCTCCATGATGATTTGAGAGGTGGCTTCAGCATAACACTCCTCCTCTACCACTCCATGATGATTTGAGAGGTGGCTTCAGCATACCACTCCTCCTCAACCACTCATGATGATTTGAGAGGTGGCTTCAGCATACTACTCCTCCTCTACCACTCCATGATGATTTGAGAGGTGGCTTCAGCATAACACTCCTCCTCTACCACTCCATGATGATTTGAGAGGTGGCTTCAGCATAACACTCCTCTACCACTCCATGATGAGTTGAGTGGTGGCTTCAGCATAACACTCCTCCTCTACCACTCTCTCCCTTTCTTCTACACACCCTCAAGCGCCCCCTTCCAAGTATAAGACTCCTCCTCTACCACTCTCTTTTTCTCTCTCTCTAGTTCTGTTTGCCTTGTCCCTCTATCTGCCTCTCTTTTTCCTTCTCCCCATTACACACACACGCACTCGTGAGCACACACATATACACACACGCACACGCGCGCGTGCGCGCGCGCGCGCGCGCACACACACACACACACACACACACACACACACACACACACACATACACACACACACGCCAGCTCGAGCGCAGGCAGGCACGCACGCACGCAGACGCGCGCGCACTACACACACACACACACACACACACACACACACACACACACACACACACACACCACACCTAGTTAAGCACGTAATCGTCCGCTTACGTAAATGTTTTCATACGTCATTGCCTATACGTATTTATTTGTTATTTCTTTTTATGTCACAAGTCTCGAAGAAGGTCTATGAGCGAAACCTTGTAGATTTTTTTTTTCTTTATAATTAAAAATCTTCTGAGATAGCTCAAAGACATTTTACATTGTTCACAGAAGATCTGCGGTCAAAAATCTGTTTTCCATTTTCTGCCCCCCCCCCCCCCCCCTTTTTTTTTTTTTTTTTTTTTAATCTTGGCTGTGGATTCCTCAAGCATGGTTAGTAAGCTTGCTTTGCCCACCTCGTCCTCCTCCATGGTGATGTCAGAGGTAGGCTTCACAAAGGGCACACAAAGCACAAAGCATAGCCTTGGCATTTGTTGATTTGGGCCTCCATTGATTCCACTGTGCTGGTGTCGACGGTACATCAGTACAGGCCAAAGGATCTTCAGGATCAGCATGAACTGCAGACATTAAGACCTTGTATTTAACGTGGAACGGGGGGGGGGGAGTGTGTGTGTGTTGTGTGTTCGTGTTTAAGTGTGCTATTTTCTGCTAATATGAAGGACGACGCCTTCCAAGCTACCTTTACTATAAATCTATTTTTTATCCCTGAATTATGTATGACTTGATTGTCTTCTTTTTACTGTTTAAAGCAATCATACTTTTTGTGATACAATTTCTATGTATTGAAATTTTGTTCTCTTTTATTCCGTACTTTAGTTTAATAAGGAATTTTATGTTTCTATAGTTAAGTGTCTATACAAGTCTGTTCCAATTTTCACACCCTATGAATTATCTCCCTACAGTCTCTCTCTCTCTCTCTCTCTCCTCTCTCCTCCTCTCTTTTCTCTCTCTCTCTCTCTCTCTCTCTCCACTTCAAACATCTTACTTAGCAGTAAATCTTTTATTCCTGATTTGTATTTAATTTAAGTCTGCAGGCTGTTTTTATAGTTTAAGTAATTATACATTTTGCAAAGTTATTGATCTTTTGAATGGTGCTATTGTTTTTCTTTTTCATACTTAACTTTGAGCTTATCTTGGAGCGTTCTGTTTTACAGTTGGAGTCTTTATTTAAGTGTGGTGGTAATATTGCATATGTGATGATGGTTTGTGGTGGTGATGTGTGCGCCTGTGTGTGTGTGTGTGTGTGTGTGTGTGTGTGTGTGTGTGTGTGTGTGTGTGTGTGTGGATGTGTGTGTATGATTCTGTTTTAGCGGGGTGTGTGCGTGTGATTCTGTATTGGTGTGGTGTGTGTGTATAGTGGGGGGGGGGGGGGGGTAAGCTGTGTGCGTGCTTGTGTTAATATGTACAGACTGACACAAGGTGGATAAAAGAATTGACAAGGAATGA
>CM065726.1:80829032-80871532 GCA_033310375.1 Conus canariensis
TAAGAAAAGACGCACATCATAAAAGAACAGCAGTTTGTAGGAAAAAGAACATTGATTTATTGGTTTGTGAAATCACGTAATGAACAACACCTTGCATAATGATCTAGCACCCCACATGGAGTGAACAGCTGGTCAAATCAACACGGCGCACAACATGCTTCCATCACAGGCACAGAGAGCTACACCACTGCAGTCGTTGGCCTCTTCAAACTGCTCCGATTGTCTCCCTTAAGGCCTCTGCTTTCACCTTCGTGTTCTACTACCGCAAGGCAGAAGCCAATGTTGCAAGAGCATGAAATTACACCACACGGAAGGACACTATATTTGGCATCAATCTGTGTGAGTAAGAGAGAGAGAGAGAGAGTGTGTGCGTGTGTGTGTGCACGCACATGTGTGTGTGTGTGTGTGTGTGTGTGTGTGTGTGGACATAGTTGCTAAAAGATGATGAACAGGCCTAGCCCACCCACACCTCAACTGTGAATATCATTGATTGGTCAAGTCCTTGTTTTCATCGCACAAATTATGAAACATATTCCTATACAATGAATTTTCTATGCATAGTAAAAAAAAAAAAAAAAAAAAAAAAAAAAAAAAAGAAATTCAGCTAAACAACAACAACAAAAAAACAGAAGGAAAACAAAACATGAACAAGCACAAAACATGACCCCTTTTTTCCCTTTGGATTTTGTCTTTTCTATAAAAAAAAAAAAAAAAAGAAAAAAATTCTATCCCATTCCTGAAGCAAAGGCCAATAACACACACACACACACAGACACACACACAAGAAGCTGCCAAGAAACGCAGTACAAACTTAAATCCCTCTCCTTGCCCCTGACGACCCAGTGACTCCATGCCTTCAGCAGCATCTGTAGGTACACCGACCCACACCAAAACACAAGGCATCATCACATTCTTGAAAAAACAACAACAAAGGGGACAGATTTATTGTGAAGAGGATCAACTCTGTAATGTACCGGGGGGGGGGGGGGGGGGGGGGGGGGGGGGGGGGGGGGTCTGTTTCCTACAGGGAATTCCATCATATTCCATTTTTGTGGCAAACTGTTCACTGTCAAAGGAGATACAAGTTGATTGCACTTGTCGTTTAATACTGAGGCCCATGACCTGAACCCAAAGGAGGCCATTCTAAGAGAAAAAAAAGATAACCATCCCTACTCCCTACCTGGTTGTTTCCCTTCTCCCATGTCAATGGATGTTACAATGACAGGATAAAAAAAAAACCCAAAACAACAAAAAAAAAAACCCCAAACAAACAAAAAACGGTCATACACACAAAACTCCACTCCTTTTGTTGGGTAGATGGGATTAATCCTTGCCTGTCTATACAGGGAGTGTGTGCAGGAGAATCAGCCTGCGTATGCAGAAGAAAAACGAAAAGAAAAGAAAAACGCACACACACACACACACACACACAAAACTGGATGTTACTGGAGTATTGATTTCAAGCTGTGTGACTTAAAAGCAGGAAAAGAATTTGCTAGGTCTTGACCCGCCAGGTCAACGTTAAAAGAAAAAAACAACAATGTACCATACTCCACATTGTAAGTAGTACTGCCTCACCGATCTTGTCCCATGCCTTGCTTCTATCCCCATTGTGTTTGAAATGTGCACCTGTCCAGACGACCGTTTCTCAGTCTACAGCCAGGTCAAAATGGACCCAACAATTTCTCGTTCTACATGTAGGTTAAAGAAAGAGTTCCCTCAAGCTAAGGGGGGGGGGACAGGGAAGTGAGGAATGAAGATACCTTAACTTCTCTTGGGCCTGGCATTACAAGCGCAAAGCCCATCCCCTCCTCCTCGCTGCTTTACCCTCCCCCTTCCTGGGGAAGAGGCCAGGAGTTGTGTAAGTGATGGCTGTTTCACAGCAGATGCTAGCAGCGAGCAGGGCGAGACCCCAGCGAGACAGTCGCTCATGAGTTCCGCCCTCTGTGACTGAGGCCTGAGGTTCTTCCCTGTGCCGCTGGGTGGGCTGGCCTGGGTGTGTTGCACAGAGGGCACACAGCTGGGTAGGTTGGCCTGGGTGTGTTGCACAGAGGGCACACAGCTGGGTAGGTTGGCCTGGGTGTGTTGCACAGAGGGCACACAGCTGAGTGGGTTGGTCTGGGTGTGTTGCACAGAGGGCACACAGGTGAGTGGGCTGACCTAGTGTGTTGCACAGAGGGCACACAGCTGGGTGGGTTGGCCTGGGCCTGGGTGTGTTGCACAGAGGGCACACAGCTGGGTGGGTTGGCCTGGGTGTATTGCACAGAGGGCACACAGCTGGGTGGGTTGGCCTGGGTGTGTTGCACAGAGGGCACACAGCTGGGTGGGTTGGCCTGGGTGTGTTGCACAGAGGGCACACAGATGGGTGGGTTGGCCTGGTGTGTTGCACAGAGGGCACACAGCTGGGTGGGTTGGCCTGGTGTGTTGCACAGAGGGCACACAGCTGAGTGGCTGGCCTGGGTGTGTTGCACAGAGGGCACACAGCTGAGTGGATTGGCCTGGGTGTGTTGCACAGAGGGCACACAGCTGGGTAGGCTGGCCTGGTGTGTTGCACAGAGGGCACACAGCTGGTCACCACTGGGCTCCACCTCACCAGCTTTGGGGAGTGGGTGGTCCCACCACGGTCCAACTCCACCCCCTCCATTGTGCCTAGACTCATCCATAACACTGGAACTCATCCCAGCCCACCAATAGAAGACCAATCCTCTCACAGTGGAAATCCATCATCAGCGCCAGAGAAAACCAATCCCCTCACTGTGGAAATCCATCATCAGTGCCAGAGAAAACCAATCCTCTCACAGTGGAAATCCATCATCAGCGCCAGAGAATACCAATCCTCTCACAGTGGAAATCCATCATCAGCGCCAGAGAAAAACCAATTCCCTCACAGTGGAAATCCATCATCAGTGCCAGAGAATACCAATCCTCTCACAGTGGAAATCCATCATCAGCACCAGAGAATACCAATCCTCTCACAGTGGAAATCCATCATCAGCGCCAGAGAATACCAATCCTCTCACAGTGGAAATCCATCATCAGCGCCAGAGAAAACCAATCCTCTCACAGTGGAAATCCATCATCAGCGCCAGAGAAAACCAATCCTCTCACAGTGGAAATCCATCATCAGCGCCAGAGAAAACCAATCCTCTCACAGTGGAAATCCATCATCAGCGCCAGAGAATAAAGACTATTTGGACAAACCTCCTCGCACAACAGAAAAGTAAAGTCTCGGTTGAGTAAATGAACATAATTTTAAAGTTTGTTTACACACACACACACACACACACACACACACACAAAGTTTCCACAAAATTGGAGAATAATGGTACTGGGGATGACAAGATTGCCCCTAAAGCTTTGAAAATGGCGGAAAAACATACAGGTAAGGGGAGAGAGGGGAATACGTGTTTATTTCACACACACACAAACACACACACAACACACACACACACACACACACACACACAACACACAATCAAACTATACCTTTCTCTTTTCCCCTTTCTTTGAGCTGAAGTGTGATTGCATCATACGGAATGCATGAGAACATTGAAGATAAAACTCGGTGGAACAACACATCAGTAGTGGGATCGATTCCAGATGGGCAACTGTCTTTGCCACATGAGAAAGATGGCCTCAGGCACTCCTGCTTATGCTGATGAGGCTGATCGATGCCCACACTACAACTTGGTTCATCACCCCAACCCTCAGTCACCAGGTCAAAGCCAAGGAAATTCAATACTAATTATATCCACGAGGGAAAAATGACCCAAAAAAAAAAACCCAAACAAACAAACAAAAAAAAACACATGCACCTCTTTGAGAGTGTGCTGGTTTCTGAGTAATGCTTCCTTAAAAGGGCATGACTTGAAGGTTGTGTCTAGACTGGCTCAGCACGACTGCCGAGTCACTCAACACTGAGCATGCTGCAAACACAGCGTGTGACAAACCGGAAACAACGTCATCGTCCCTATCTATCTATCAAGACAATGGTGTTACACACATCAGCAACTCATCAGCATCACTTTCCTCCATCGGTTTGGACATCACAGGCCAAGAACATGGTCAAACACAGAGGCCAATAACATGGTCAAACACAGAGGCCAATAACATGGTCAAACACAGAGGCCAATAACATAGTCAAACACATACAGAGGCCAATAACATGATCAAACACAGAGGCCAGTAACACAGTCAAACACACACAGAGGCCAATAACTTGACCAAACACACACAGGCTAATAACATGAACTAAATACAAATAAGGTAACCAGACCACTCGCATCTGATTTGAACACCATCTATCTAAAAGCAAACGCCTCCCATGTTTAAAGCCGACACTTGAGAGACCTGAAGCACACCAGCACCAAGGAACCAACCACGGGCCAGTCAGCACCAGCCAACTGTGTGCAACGCACGGGATTCAGAGGGAGCGTGCACGAAGGTCAAGATGGAAGGCGATGCATCATGGGGCAAGTTATTTGGTTGTGACTTCTTCTCCGCATGTCAAATAAGCTGACACGTTGAAGAGGAAGGAAACTTGCAAAATTGTAAGTAAGGTTACCGTCTGCCCTTGGCTGAAGAATGTAAGATCACCAGGAAATAAAAGTTAAAGTGCTGTTGAAGACAACAAGTAGAACACTGCAAAGTTAACATTTCATTCTGAAGAGAGAAAAAAGACACAAAGATCTAGCATACAAATACATCACAAGTAAAGGATGAACACAGTAGCAAATCAACTAACATGTCCAATCACAATGGTCTCTATAGGCAAGGGTATGGAAGTGAACGAAAAGTTTGAGAATTTCAACCTTTGTATACAACATGCCTCATGCTGTGAGCTTTTTACATAGGCACTTGTCTTTGATGAAAACAAAGTAATAGAAAACCAGCTACACAAACAGTTTTGTTTATTAAAAGATACAAGCAGCCAAAGACACAAGTCATAAAATAGTATACAGTTGTCAAACAGCAAGCCACAGAAACAAGTCATAAAATATCATATTACATAAAAGCATCAACACTACTTAAAAGATGGGGGGGGGGGGGGGGGGGGGGGGGAACACCCCAAACACCATCGGTACTGTCATTCTCTCTGAGCACTATGAACAAAAGTGACAAAATATCCAACATTATACAATTGGGGAAAATCATCTCCATTTCCTGTTTCAACAGCCAAAGATTTGTTCCCGCTTGTCCAAAGAACGAGGAAACACTTGACACAAAAGAAATCATGTGACTGTAGTAACATTTTAAAGCACATGGGGAAAAGCGGAAAAATGGAGACTTCCGTTTCCCAGCCACCAATCGTAGCACTAATTATGAAATGTCACAGGACAGGAACTGTGAGAATGAATAAATGAATGAATGAATGAATGAACGAATGAACAGAAGACATTAAAAGATGAAGAAGTCAGTAAGTAAGTAAATACATAAACAAACTAATGTAAATAGATAAAATAGCTTTCTGAAGATTGTTGTCAATTGTTGTGGGGTGAAAAAGAAAGCAACACAACTCGGACAGTATCGATTCAAAACCAGCTCTGGTGCAAACAATCATGGGGGAATGACTGAACACCCAATATTCCTCCTCCAGACAATGTCACTTTCTGGACCACTTCCGGATTCCCACCAACATCCAATCCTACCATCAGTGTTCTGAAGCCATTGTGAATCAGTTTGTCCTACCATCAGTGTTCTGAAGCCATTGTGGATTGGTTTGTCCCACCATCAGTGTTCTGAAGTCATTGTGGATCGGTTTGTCCTACCATCAGTGTTCTGAAGCCATTGTGGATCGCTTTGTGTCTTGACACACTGATGATCCAAGGGTTTTTTTTTTGTTTGTTGGGTTTTTTTTTTTGGTGTTGCATCAGTTATCGCATCAAAAGAAGCACCTAAGGCGGTGACTTTTTTCCTTTCTCCCCCTCCCCTTCCCCCCCTTAGGCAGTAATCAACCTCTTCATTTTTTTGGTGCTTCACACTGTCCTCTTCTTCTAATAAAAAGAAAAAAAAAAATCAGAAAAAAACAACTTCCTCTTCTAGCCCCCCCCCCCCCCCCCCCCCCCCCCCCCCCTTCTTTTCCAATCAGTCTCTTACAAACCATGCACAGTCTGTATGTTCCCTTACAAATGGACATATTCTTATGTTTTGGCATTTGATACAAAGTGTCTGGGTTTGTTAAAATGTTCTAATGCGTGGTGTACTGGCACTCTCACTCTGATGTGTTGCTTATACAAAGAAAACAACATCAATGAAACAAAAGACTTATTTTTTCTTTCAGTTTTTCCCAAAGAGAGAGAGAGAGAGAGAGAGAGAGAGAGAGAGAGAGAAAGAGAGAGAGAGACAGAGAGAGAGAGAGAGAAAGAGAGACAGAGAGACTGACGGACAGACAGAGGCGGCATCGTAGAGATGTATGCAAAATTTGTTACGAATAAGGAGAAACAAGTTACATCCACTTCAGTTCATACAGTCGCTACTTTCTGCACTAAAGCGGTCTGAGATTTAACATAAATTTCAAGTTTCTTTTTTTTTTTAGTTTCAAGTTGTTTTTTTTTATCACCCAGCCAAGGCTGTCAAAATCATACAAGAAAAAAAGAGATCATATGCAGAACAATAATAAACCACACAAGCACTTGGCTACATGATGGGCACACCAGACGTGGCGAATAAAACTTGGCTGTAATGGATGACAACACATGGCATTCCTCTTCTTTTCTTTCTCCCGGATTAACAACAACAACAAAAAAGGTCAAAAATAAATCCTAAGAACATCACATTTAAATGCCACAAAAAATGAATAAAAAGCTCTAGGGGCAATTAGATAGTGCAGAATGCACAGCTGGTTGTTCAGTGTGCACAGAGCACAATTTTCACCAGGTGTTCAGTGTGCACAGAGCACAATTTTCACCACACAGCAGGTTGTTCAGTGTGCACAGAGCATAATTTTCACCACACAGCAGGTTGTTCAGTGTGCACAGAGCACAATTTTCACCAGGTGTTCAGTGTGCACAGAGCACAATTTTCACCACACAGCAGGTTGTTCAGTGTGCACAGAGCACAATTTTCACCAGGTGTTCAGTGTGCACAGAGCACATTTTTCACCACACAGCAGGTGTTCAATGTGCACAGAGCACAATTTTCACCACACAGCAGGTGTTCAGTGTGCACAGAGCACATTTTTCACCACACAGCAGGTGTGCATTGTGCACAGAGCACAATTTTCACCACACAGCAGGTTGTTCAGTGTGCACAGAGCACAATTTCCACCACACAGCAGGTGTTCAGTGTGCACAGAGCACAATTTTCACCACACAGCAGGCTGTGCATTGTGCACAGCACGTAATTTTCACCACACAGTTCCCAGGCTGCAACCAACATATGGAAAGCTGTACATAATGATAAAGTCCAAATACAACATGTAGAACAACGACAGGAGAACAGACCACTAAGAGAGAAAACAATGACAGGTGATTGTAAAGAAAGATTGGGGAAAAAAAAAAAAAAAGGAAAAAAAAAAAAAAAAAAACAAAAACAAAGGCAGAATAAAAAAGGATGACTTTAAAAATAAAAATAGAAATTACCAGCACAGAACTTGAAAAAGGCTGGGGGGGGGGGGGGGGGAACTATTTTGTCCTGAAAGACACCTTCAGCATCTCCTCTGGGACAAAACGCGACTACAGCAGTTCAACAATGAAAATGGGTCGCAGAACCTGGCACCTAAAACCCTAAGAGCACTGAAAGGGGCCGTAAAAAAAAGCCAACGACACACATGACTGCTGAGATGGTGTTTCTCCTGTCTGGGGGTGGGGGGTGTGGGGTGGGGTTGTGGACAAGTGGGGCACTAAGCTCTGTCTCAGCTGTCTCCAGGATCCCACATGTCCTGATCCCGGGTCACCCGCTCTGATCTGAAATGGGCATGTCCGTCTGAGGGGTTACGATCATCTTCCCTCTACAACAACAACCAGCAGAACCAATGGCAGAGATGACGTGTGAAAGACAAGAACCTGTACTCCGTAACACACACACACTCACACACACACACACACACGCACACGCACACACACAGAGTCTCAGGGTAAAAACTGAGAACAGCATACACTCCTAACTTGCAGGTGCACACTGAGCACTGTGAGAGAGAGAGAGAAAAACACATAAGACACTTAAGTCAGCATCCAATCTAAAAAAAAAAAGCAAAAACAAAAAAAATCAAAGAAACACACAAACCACCGCCATGACTCAGTTGTAACAAGCACAGGTAACCAGTCAAAAGGGCAAAGTGTCACCTCCCCCCCCCCATGTGACACAATACCAGTTAAAAAAAAAACCCTGACCCTGATTAAATCACACACAACATAAATTAAGCTAGCACCAAAATGGGATCTTCAGAGGAGCAAACAGATGACGCCACCACGTAAGTTAAAGAAGGCATACAAAATTGGGAGTAAAAAGTTCTAGCACTCTGATCAAGAGGCTCCTATGAATCGAACAACATACACACGGAGCACAGACAAAGAAAGAACTGGAATGTGTGACCGAAATACATGCCCCCCCCCCCCCCCCCCCCCCTTCCCTCCCTCCACTCTCGCTAGCAAAGCAGTTACACAATCAACATCATCCTAAAAAGTCTTGATCAGGCCAAAATTCAACAGTCAACCTCTGATAATCTGACATGGATCAAACTGAGAACACTAAGGCTTCAGCTTCACTGAAGAATCAATGCCAACAGCTGCTGGGAAACATTCCTTCCTGACAAAGTCAGCGCAGTCCTCGCTTTCATGACCAGTCCTAAGCGCTAAATCGTCACTGAAATTCACAGATGACACTCCTCCTTCACACACGCATGACATGAGACAA
Organism: Conus canariensis; assembly: GCA_033310375.1. Taxonomy (NCBI): domain Eukaryota; kingdom Metazoa; phylum Mollusca; class Gastropoda; order Neogastropoda; family Conidae; genus Conus; species Conus canariensis. The sequence continues at coordinate 80,837,886 of CM065726.1, forward strand.
TCTACTGTTGTGATACGGTGACCAATAATGTCAATCTTGACGGCTCTGAAGCACCCGACAATGTCATCATTCATGCCATGATGCAATGTTATCATTGGTCCCTCTGTTCATGCGCGTACTGAACACACAACAATCCTGTCAGCTGTCCAGACTGTTTCAATATTCGTGACTATTACCTAATCTTTTGTGCTTTTCTCTCATGTATCTATTTCCCAAAAAGGAGAAATCTTTACAAAGTGTCTCTTTTTTACATATACATACAGAGAGAGTAAGAGTTCAGAATTGTCTGGATGTGCCAGTGGTACCCTGAAGTCTTTACAAAGTGTCTCTTTTTACTTATACATACAGAGAGAGTAAGAGTTCAGAATTGTCTGGATGTGCCAGTAGTACCCTGAAGTCTTTACAAAGTGTCTCTTTTTACTTATACATACAGAGAGAGTAAGAGTTCAGAATTGTCTGGATGTGACGGTAATACCCTGAAGTAGGCCCAGTGCCAAAACACAGGACAGAACGAACTTCCTTGTTTGCTTCCATTGCTTGAGACACACAGAGAGAGAGAGAGAGAGAGAGAGAGAGAGAGAGAGAGAGAGAAAGAGAGATGTATCTATATATGTATGTATCTAAGAACTGAATAACATGATGGACAGCAGCTGGTAATGTGGACTGAACTGATCCCAAAAGACTGGACAACATCTTGCAGCACTGAACAACTACAATCAAAACCTCATGTCCATCTTCCATTAAATTACCCCATCACAAACTCCGTGACTTGCAGGCACGATTCTCCTGTGCCACTGTTTGCCACAACAGACATGTAGTTCACTAACTCCGTGACTTGCAGGCACGGTTCTCCTGTGCCACTGTTTACCACAACAGACATGTAGTTCACGAACTCCGTGACCTGCAGGCACGATTCTCCTGTGCCACTGTTTGCCACAACAGACATGTAGTTCACTAACTCCGTGACTTGCAGGCACGGTTCTCCTGTGCCACTGTTTACCACAACAGACATGTCGTTCACGAACTCCGTGACCTGCAGGCATGATTCTCCTGTGCCACTGTTTGCCACAACAGACATGTAGTTCACGAACTCCGTGACCTGCAGGCACGATTCTCCTGTGCCACTGTTTGCCACAACAGACATGTAGTTCACGAACTCCGTGACCTGCAGGCACGATTCTCCTGTGCCACTGTTTGCCACAACAGACATGTAGTTCACTTCACATTTGAAAACGCACACTAACTGGGGCCTGTTTTGCATCACTGTCAGTTTTGTTTGTGTGGTGTTGGTTCTCTAACCAATAAAAAAACACAAAGCCTCCCCCATCAGAAGACTCCCAAAAGAAATGAACCAGCAGAACCCCGGGACCGGCAAGAATTGCTGCACGACACAACTTCCTAAACTATGGGCTGACATGAAGAGACAGTCCCACACAGCCAAGCGAAGCAAACTGTCCGAACCAGAAAAACAGAAATCCTAAAGTATTCTCAGCCAAAGGGGTGAAAAGTGGGAGAAAAAGATGAAACCCTTTCTGAGATCCTCTCCATCTGGGGCAAAAAGACCGAACCAGAAAAGGTCATAATAATGTGTTCTTGTCATTTGAAATAAAAAAAAGAACAAAAATGCAATTCCTTTGACCACAAGTCCTCTTACAGCTGTAAGCAAAATATCTGGAGTAGAAAAAGGTATAATCATGTCTGGTTTTCATTCTCATGGACAAAAAAAAAAAAAAAAAAAGGATAATCCCTTTCAAGCCATGCTATTCTACCTCTGTACACCTGAAATCTGATGCTGGAGTATTTCTAAGATCATTTTCCTGAACACTGATCGTAGTTTGGAAATTGACGGCTATGGACATTTTCCTCGCAGGAAGGTGTTTCACTGAACACTGACTGTAGTAGTTTGGAAATTGATGGCTATGGACATTTTCCTTGCAGGAAAGTGTTTCACTGTACACTGATCATTAATAGTTTGGAAATTGATGGCTATGGACATTTTCCTTGCAGGAAGGTGTTTCACTGAACACTGATCATTAATAGTTTGGAAATAGATGGCTATGGACATTTTCCTTGCAGGAAGGTGTTTCACTGAACACTGATCATGAACAGTTTGGAAATTGACAGCTATGGACATTTTCCTCGCAGGAAGGTGTTTCACTGAACACTGATCGTTAAAAAATGTCCTTGCAGGAAGGTGTTTCACTGAACACTGATCGTTAATAGTTTGAAAATTGATGCCTATGGACATTTTCCTTGCAGGAAGGTGTTTCACTGACCACTGATTGTTAATAGTTTGAAAATTGATGCCTATGGACATTTTCCTTGCAGGAAGGTGTTTCACTGACCCTGAAAGAGAGATGTCCTATCCGAGATGACAAGACATCTGATCTGACAGGCCCACGTTCTACAGCGTGGCACGCTTCACACTGACAGCCATGACACATGTCCACAGGGGGGGGGGGGGGGGAGAGAAAGAAAGAAACTGACGACAGAACGGAGAACATGGCCGACACATCACCTGTCAATCACACATCACCTGTCAATCGCACATCACCTGTCAATCGCACACCACACTTTCAGCTAATGTGTTTTGGGGGCTCTGTGGTGTAGTAGTTTATAGTTTGTTGTATGGTGAATGTGCAGATCGGCTCCTCCAACACAGAAGAGCTCTGGAACGACTAGTGCTTTGACAACTAGACAGCAGTATCCATCAGACTGAAAGGCAGTCATGTTGCTTTCCACATAGGCCGATAAAACCCATGACTGTAAAGGAGGAGTGATGTGTTTTGATTCATTTATCAGGGAATAACAGTCTGTGATGGCCTCTTTTCCACACATTTGATGCTGAGGTAAGCCTGGAATTGCATGTTTTTTTCAGAAGTAGTCAAAGCACATATTCAGATGTTCTTTTTTTTTTTTTTTTTTACAATAAATTCTCAAAAAACAAAGAATTGTTTCATACAGTAAACTGTCAAACAGATTTGTTTTAGCGGGATATGTGTTTTCAAAACTTATATCTTTGCATAAAATGATAAACTGAACAATTACGCATTTAAATTACACTTGCTGTCAATATTGTTCCCAAAGTGTATATACACACACATCCTGAAATTGTGAAATGGAAGAGAGAAAAAAAGAAAAAAAAAAGTGTCAAACATTAAAGCATAAGATTTCTGTCAGACCTTGAAGAAATACTTGTTTACATGCAAATTAGTAGCAGTCCAATTTCTATTTTTTTACATCAGTCAGATACACTTTTAAGAAGAGTGATAATTTGGGGGGGGGGGGGGGGGGTCTTTCATTTTATACCACAGTAATTTCTGCTCTGGCTATAGAAGGCCAAACACTAAACAGCTTTCTATGTAGATTATTAATCTCAAACCCAACACGCACTGTCACTGCCTAAGACTGAACAGTACAGAATATTATGCTCATAAAAATGAATAATGAAACAAAACAACATATCACCCTTTCAGAAAAAGAACATTGTAACACTTTTCTTGCACCACTGCTGTCAGCGTCATGTCAGTCAGGCTGTGTGTCACCTTGCACCACTGCTGTCAGCGTCATGTCAGTCAGGCTGTGTGTCACCTTGCACCACTGCTGTCAGCGTCATGTCAGTCAGGCTGTGTGTCACCTTGCACCACTGCTGTCAGCGTCATGTCAGTCAGGCTGTGTGTCACCTTGCACCACTGCTGTCAGCGTCATGTCAGTCAGGCTGTGTGTCACCTTGCACCACTGCTGTCAGCGTCATGTCAGTCAGGCTGTGTGTCACCTTGCTGATTCACACCACTGCTGTCAGCGTCAAAGCCATATCAGTCAGGCTGTGTGTCACCTTGCTGACTCTGACTGCCCTGATACCACCTGTTTTAAAAGTGTCAACGCCAGACCCATCTATTCTGACTGCCCTGATACCACCTGTTTTAAAAGCGTCAACGCCAGACCCATCTATTCTGACTGCCCTGATACCACCTGTTTTAAAAGCGTCAACACCAGACCCATCTATTCTGACTGCCCTGATACCACCTGTTTTAAAAGTATGAACGCCAGACCCATCCATTCTGACTACCGTCATACCACCTGTTTTAAAAGTGTCAACGCCAAAACCATCCATTCTGACTACCATCATACCACCTGTTTTAAAAGCGTCAGCGCCATACCCATTCATTCTTACTGCCCTCATACCACCTGTTTTAAAAGCGTCAACACCAGACCCATCCATTCTGACTGCCCTTATACCACCTGTTTTAAAAGCGTCAACGCCAGATCCATCCATTCTGACTGCCCTGATACCACCTGTTTTAAAAGCGTCAACACCAGACCCATCCATTCTGACTGCCCTGATACCACCTGTTTTAAAAGCGTCAACGCCAGACCCATCAATTCTGAGTGAAAAGCAATGAATTACCACTAGGGGCTTTTCTAACCTCATTCTGTGAATGTTCAGCATATCGTCACTTTCCAACTGATTATGCTATTAGTTAAAAATAAGAAAAAGTGAACTGTTTGATAAAATCAACATGACCTTTTGTACAACATGACCAGCAGACCTCCCCTCCCGTTCCACCCCTCCCCCTAACCCCCTGCCTGTATGTATCCCCCTCCCCCTCCTGCTTCCTTTTACCCTGGGGCAGAAAACAAAGGTGAACAAAAGCAGTACAACACAGCATCAGCAGCCAGCCGGCGATTGGTGGCATCAGTACAACAACAGCATCAGCAGCCAGCCAGCGATTGGTGCCATCAGTACAACAGCATCAGCAGCCAGCCAGCGATTTGTGCCACCAGTACAACAGCATCAGCAGCCAGCCAGGGATTGGTGCCATCAGTACAACAACATCAGCAGCCAGCCAGTGATTGGTGCCATCAGTACAACAGCAGCATCAGCAGCCAGTCAGCGATTGGTGCCATCAGTACAACAACAGCATCAGCAGCCAGCCAGCGATTGGTGCCATCAGTACAACAACAGCATCAGCAGCCAGCCAGCGATTGGTGCCATCAGTACAACAACAGCATCAGCAGCCAGCCAGTGGTTGGTGCCATCAGTACAACAGCATCAGCAGCCAGCCAGCGATTGGTGCCATCAGTACAACAGCATCAGCAGCCAGCCAGCGGTTGGTGCCATCAGTACAACAGCATCAGCAGCCAGCCAGCGGTTGGTGCCATCAGTACAACAGCATCAGCAGCCAGCCAGCGATTGGTGCCATCCAGTGTGTCATACACAGGCACCCTCACTAGCTGAGTGACCAACACTACGTCCATCCATATAATTAGACCACATCACGACACTCCAACAAAACATGGACAACATTACATTATCTGCCAACTGAAGAACAAACGGTGAAATCCGTCAGTGAGTTCACTGCCTTACAGTCAGTGCTGTGCTGTGACGTAGTTCACTGCCTTACAGTCAGTGCTGTGCTGTGACGTAGTTCACTGCCTTACAGTCAGTGCTGTGCTGTGACGTAGTGAGTTCACTGTCTTACAGTCAGTGCTGTGCTGTGACGTAGTGATTCACTGCCTTATAGTCAGTGCTGTAATGTGACGTAGTGAGTTCACTGCCTTACAGTCAATGCTGTGCTGTGATGTAGTTCACGGCCTTATAGTCAGTGCTGTGCTGTGACGTAGTGAGTTCACTGTCTTACAGTCAGTGTTGTGCTGTGACGTAGTGAGTTCACTGCCTTACAGTCAGTGCTGTGCTGTGACGTAGTGAGTTCACTGCCTTACAGTCAGTGCTGTGCAGTGACGTAGTTCACTGCCCTACAGTCAGTGCTTTGCTGTGACGTAGTGAGTTCACTGCCTTACAGTCAGTGCTGTGCTGTGACGTAGTGAGTTCACTGCCTTACAGTCAGTGCTGTGCTGTGACGTAGTTCACTGCCTTACAGTCAGTGCTGTGGTGTGACAGTGATTCACTGTCTTACAGTCAGTGCTGTGGTGTGACCTAGTTCACTGCCTTACAGTCAGTGCTGTGCTGTGACGTAGTGAGTTCACTGCCTTACAGTCAGTGCTGTGGTGTGATGTGGTGAGTTCACTGCCTTACAGTCAGTGCTGTGGTGTGACGTAGTTCACTGCCTTACAGTCAGTGCTATGGTGTGACGTAGTTCACTGCCTTACAGTCAGTGCTGTGCTGTGACGTAGTTCACTGCCTTACAGTCAGTGCTGTGGTGTGACGTAGTTCACTGCCTTACAGTCAGTGCTGTGGTGTGACGTAGTGAGTTCACTATCTTACAGTCAGTGCTGTGCTGTGACGTAGTTCACTGCCTTACAGTCAGTGCTGTGGTGTGACGTAGTGAGTTCACTGTCTTACAGTCAGTGCTGTGCTGTGATGTAGTTCACTGCCTTACAGTCAGTGCTGTGGTGTGACGTAGTGAGTTCACTGCCTTACAGTCAGTGCTGTGCTGTGATGTAGTTCACTGCCTTACAGTCAGTGCTGTGCTGTGACGTAGTTCACTGCCTTACAGTCAATGCTGTGCTGTGACGTAGTGAGTTCACTGTCTTACAGTCAGTGCTGTGGTGTGACGTAGTGAGTTCACTGCCTTACAGTCAGTGCTGTGCTGTGACGTAGTGAGTTCACTGCCTTACAGTCAGTGCTGTGCTGTGACGTAGTGAGTTCACTGTCTTACAGTCAGTGCTGTGCTGTGACGTAGTGGTGGAATGCACATCATCACAGACGCTGCCACAGAAAAAAAAACACAACTGGTACCTGCCCTATCCTCACAAAACAACAGAACGACCTGCCCTATCCTGACAAAACAACAAAATGAAACGGAAGGTCCAGAATTTGTCTTCAGACTTCAAGGGGATACAGGATCCAAGACATCTTAAAATGTATTTTAGAAATCCTTTTTTTTTTTTTTGTAGATTCACTGAAAGGATACATGGCAGAAGCAGGTTGTTGGGGTGTGTTGGATGGGGGTGGGGTTGGGGTTGGGTGGGAACAGGGATGCAAAAAGATGGGTTGTTCGGTAGCCTGGATGCGAGCGACAGGAGACAAGTATTTTCATTTCCACTATCGTATTACTCTCCCAAACTGATACAAATTCCAGCAGGAAAAGAAGTCAGCTTTCAAAATAATGCTGCTCCCTACATAAAAAAAAACACACCAAAAAATTCAAAACAAAAAGAAGCATGTTGGTCCTGTGAGGCTTGGGCTGAACCTGTCTGCACAGCAGACAGCACTACAGAGGTGAAGGTCACTACAGAGGTGAAGGTCACTGCAGAGGGCTGGTCATGGGTCAGAGGCCTTCTGACTTCACTTCCTGCCAGACACTAAATACTTTGGATATTGTTTCCAATCCGAGTTACTCCTTTTTTTTTTCTTTTTTAAAGATATATGCATCACAGACACCCACTAAAGCAGGTCGCCACGGAAACTCACTTTCGGGAAAAAATCTACTTCTGCTAACATTTAGAAAAATGTTCTCCAAATGATTGAGGGCGTCTTCTTCAAAATAGTGTAGTTCTGTCACCAGGTCTGAACAAAGTGTGGAGAGATTAAAAAAAAATCAGGTTCAAAATACAACAGTGAAGACAAACAAACCAACAAACTGAAAATGTCAACGAATAGCGTTCTCAGACGCAAAACCTAGGGATGGTGATCACAAGCGGACATTAGGCATGGCCAAAGACGGACCTGTCGCAAGCACATACCAAGGAAGTCCCCCCCCAACCCCCATCCCCGTTTTAACTCTGACTACACCAATACATGGGGATTGTCTGCAACCCCTTCAAACTGCACCAGTCATTTGCTGGTGGGCACTGAGGGCAGCAATTTTGTTGTTGTTGTTGCTCTTTTGGGTGAACTCTGTTCAGAGAGACACATCAAGACAGGGTGTCTTCCTGTTCTACTGCTTACCTGCACCTTTTGTGCACTTCTACTCCTATCTACATTACTTCCTTGCACCTTTTGTGCACTTCTACTGTCTACATTACTTCCTTGCACCTTTTGTGCACTTCTACTCCTGTCTACATTACTTCCTTGGACCTTTTGTGCACTTCTACTCCTGTCTACATTACTTCCTTGGACCTTTTGTGCACTTCTACTCCTGTCTACATTACTTCCTTGCACCTTTTGTGCACTTCTACTCCTGTCTACATTACTTCCTTGCACCTTTTGTGCACTTCTACTTCTATCTACATTACTTCCTTGGACATTTTATGGACTTCTACTCCTATCTATATTACTTCCTTGGACCTTTTATGGACTTCTACCTTCCTTGGACCTTTTATGGGCTTCTACTTCTATCTACATTACTTCCTTGGACCTTTTATGGGCTTCTACTCCTATCTACATTACTTCCTTGGACCTTTTACGGACTTCTACTCCTATCTACATTACTTCCTTGGACCTTTTATGGACTTCTACTTCTATCTACATTACTTCCTTGGACCTTTTATGGACTTCTACTTCTATCTACATTACTTCCTTGGACCTTTTATGGACTTCTACTTCTATCTACATTACTTCCTTGGACCTTTTATGGACTTCTACTTCTATCTACATTACTTCCTTGGACCTTTTACGGACTTCTACTTCTATCTACATTACTTCCTTGGACCTTTTATGGGCTTCTACTTCTATCTACATTACTTCCTTGGACCTTTTATGGACTTCTACTTCTATCTACATTACTTCCTTGGACCTTTTACGGACTTCTACTTCTATCTACATTACTTCCTTGGACCTTTTATGGACTTCTACTTCTATCTACATTACTTCCTTGGACCTTTTATGGACTTCTACCTTCCTTGGACCTTTTACGGGCTTCTACTTCTATCTACATTACTTCCTTGGACCTTTTACGGACTTCTACTTCTATCTACATTACTTCCTTGGACCTTTTATGGACTTCTACTTCTATCTACATTACTTCCTTGGACCTTTTACGGACTTCTACTTCTATCTACATTACTTCCTTGGACCTTTTATGGACTTCTACTTCTATCTACATTACTTCCTTGGACCTTTTACGGACTTCTACTTCTATCTACATTACTTCCTTGGACCTTTTATGGACTTCTACTCTATCTACATTACTTCCTTGGACCTTTTACGGACTTCTACTTCTATCTACATTACTTCCTTGGACCTTTTATGGACTTCTACCTTCCTTGGACCTTTTATGGGCTTCTACTCCTATCTACATTACTTCCTTGGACCTTTTATGGACTTTTACTTCTATCTACATTACTTCCTTGGACCTTTTACGGACTTCTACTTCTATCTACATTACTTCCTTGGACCTTTTATGGACTTCTACTTCTATCTACATTACTTCCTTGGACCTTTTATGGACTTCTACTTCTATCTACATTACTTCCTTGGACCTTTTACGGGCTTCTACTTCTATCTACATTACTTCCTTGGACCTTTTATGGACTTCTACTTCTATCTACATTACTTCCTTGGACCTTTTATGGGCTTCTACTTCTATCTACATTACTTCCTTGGACCTTTTACGGGCTTCTACTTCTATCTACATTACTTCCTTGGACCTTTTACGGGCTTCTACTTCTATTTACATTACTTCCTTGGACCTTTTATGGACTTCTACTTCTATCTACATTACTTCCTTGGACCTTTTACGGACTTCTACTTCTATCTACATTACTTCCTTGGACCTTTTATGGACTTCTACTTCTATCTACATTACTTCCTTGGACCTTTTACGGGCTTCTACTTCTATCTACATTACTTCCTTGGACCTTTTATGGACTTCTACTTCTATCTACATTACTTCCTTGGACCTTTTATGGACTTCTACTTCTATCTACATTACTTCCTTGGACCTTTTACGGGCTTCTACTTCTATCTACATTACTTCCTTGGACCTTTTACGGACTTCTACTTCTATCTACATTACTTCCTTGGACCTTTTACGGACTTCTACTTCTATCTACATTACTTCCTTGGACCTTTTATGGACTTCTACTTCTATCTACATTACTTCCTTGGACCTTTTATGGACTTCTACTCCTATCTACACTGCTTACCTGCGCCTTATATCTTCACTGCTTACCTGCACCTCATATCTTCACTGCTTACCTGCACCTCATATCTTCACTGGCTTACTTGCACCTCATATCTTCACTGCTTACCTGCACCTCATATCTTCACTGTTTACCTGCACCTCATATCTTCACTGCTTACCTGCACCTCATATCTTCACTGGCTTACCTGCACCTCTTACCTTCACTGCTTACCTGCACCTCATATCTTCACTGGCTTACCTGCACCTCTTACCTTCACTGGCTTACTTGCACCTTTTGTGGATTTGTAATTCTGAGTGAAAAGTAAATCATATGCACACACCTTCAAACACCTTTTTCTTCACCCCCAAGCCTCTTTCCATCTTCTGAAATAAATCTTTGGCAGCCAACTAACACACAGGGTGGAGTTTCCAGTCAGTCAAGAGTTGTACGTCATTGAAATGAAGAACTCCATTAGCACAAAGCTTTTTTTTTTTTTTAACCCCCATCAACTACCAAGACATCAATCTTTGTGTGGTGGATTGGGGGGGGGGGGGGGGGGGGGGGAAAGAGGGGCTGGGAGCTGTGTGTGAGATGATAACAATGATAATAATAATAATGGTAATAACAATGAAACTTTATCCCAGAGGAAAACAAACTCAGGCTAACAACTCCCTTGACTTGAGACCAACCAAACATGAAAAAGGGAGGAGAGAGGGGGAGAGGAGGGGAGGAGTGGGAGAGTGCGTGGAGGAGGTGGGCAGTGCTATGGTTGGGAAAAAAAAAAGCAGTAACTGCTTCACTGACAGCAGTAAGGAGGGCCACTGAAATCTGTTTTGGAGAGAACCTCGGATTGTGCGTAGCTGAAGCTGATCCCAAGTCTCGATAGCGGTTAAGAGGATCAATCCACTGTGTTCCAACACACATACACCCAAACCAGCAGTTCCTAAGAAAAAACCCAAAATATTCTAAGCTTTTGCTATACCTGCAAAGTAATTTTCTGGCAATGATTGCGCGCTTGCGGAGCGCAGCCAGCCTCCAATGCACCATGCAGCAGTGAGGGTTTGGTGACGGACAGGAGGGCCCACCCCTGAAGTGAACAGCAAGCAACGAAGCAGGAACACCAGCAGGGAGGGTTTGGTGATGGACAGGAGGGACCACATCTGAAGTGAACTTCAAGCAATGAAGCAGGAACACCAGCATGCCCAAGCCAGACAGACACTAGCCTACACCTGGCTACTGCACGGTGTAGCATGTGCACAGGTCACCACATAGACACTAGCCTACACCTGGCTACTGTACGGTGTACCATGTGCACAGGTCACCAGACATGTGCAGTCCACACTGTAGTAACCCAGAGAACACTTCGTATCCCGACTATGCTCACTCTCCCCCCACCCCCCCCACCCTCCCTGAGCTTATTTCACCATATTCACCTCACCACAGGCGGCCCAACCTCACCACTGGCGGCCCAACCTCACCACAGGCGGCCCAGTCTGAAAGGTTTGAGTTAAAGGAGCCATGGATAATGTTTTCTCACCAATAATCAAAATATATTTATGGCATACCCCTGTGTGAAACAACAGCAACTGAACAGACGCTGACCGTAGGCATGCATTGTTCTTTCATAGTTAGCACACCTTTACATCTCTTGGTGACAAGAACAAAATGTACACATTTTGCTGACGTTTATGAACATAACAAATGAAAAATGCAACATAGCAACCATTGTTATTCTGCATTAATGTTTTGCATCCACTTCCAGTGGAAGAATACGGAGGCTCTGCCATTCCCCACACCCCGCCCCGTCAGACCCATCTCTTCTGCCAAGTGATCTGGAATGTTGACTTGCACAGAACACACTGTGCATATGTCATTACAGGATGACCTTACCAAGGGTCGCCATGGTACACCGCCACTCAAATCACCATCCTCTCCATACACCCACCCACACACATGAACACAAAACGATCACCAGTCGTAACGCCACATGCTAACATGTGGAAACTCGACTTCTCAGGAGAGACCAGTGAAATCTACAGCTGGTCCAGGACTATATGTACTGCCCAGGATGCCCCATCCTCCCTCCCCTTACCACATGACTTGTCACATGAAGTGACTGCCCTCTCCACAGTCATCATGGTCTGACATCAAGTACAAGGAAAGGGTTGTCGTGACCCTTGACCCCTGTTTCTGGAGGTTTTCACACACACATTAACATCATTCTTTTCCCAAATGATGTCACCTTTTGTTTCGTGGCTTTTGCTTTCCATGTTTCAAGCCTCTTGGCAATGCCATATCAACATTTCACTTTCATCCAGACAGAGATACAAGGCCCTCTCTGATGGACTGAATCAATCCATTTTTTCCTTACGTCAAAAGAGGAAAGTTCAAAGGAAAGCTTCCGTACATAAAAAGAAGAAAGTTCAATGGAAAGCTTCCGTACATAAAAAGAAGAAAGTTCAAAGGAAAGCTTCCATACATAAAAACAAGAAAGTTCAAAGGAAAGCTTCCACACATAAAAACAAGAAAGTTCAAAGGAAAGCTTCTGTACAAAAAAAAAAAAAACCCAGAGGAAAGGAAAAAAAATATCAAGGTAAAGATTTCTTTGCTTGAACAGCTCTTCACCCAAATAAAGCCGAAACATGGTCAGTTTGAAAGCTGTTGGCACAGTGAGAGCCACAGGGAAGTGACAACATAACATTCTCTCAGCCTTAGTCCTCAACAATTTGCTACCTGTGAAAAAGCCGAAACACCCCCTTAACCCTCACACAGAAGACTGGTCTGTTGAAATGCTTCACCTGCTAGAAGCTTTTGTATCAGATCGCTTTAATGCAGGGACACTTGAAATGGCCAATGGCAGAGAGACAGAGGACAGAAACAGCGACTCACCCCCCCCCCCCCCCACCCCCCCCCAACAACCCCAAACACTCAGCTGGACCTGACCCCTTTTGCTAAACATTCGCTTTGAAACACCCCCTTGCTCTCCATAGTTTGCCCCCCCCCCCCCCCCCCCCCCCCCATTTAAAGAGGGTTTGACCGTTGATCAATGTTCTCCATAGTTTGCCCCCCATTTAAAAGAGGGTTTGACCGTTGATCAATGCTCTCCATAGTTTGCCCCCCCCCCCCCCATTTAAAGAGGGTTTGACCGTTGATCAATGTTCTCCATAGTTTGCCCCCCATTTAAAAGAGGGTTTGACCGTTGATCAATGCTCTCCATAGTTTGCCCCCCATTTAAAAGAGGGCTTAAAAGAGGGTTTGACCGTTGATCAATGCTCTCCATAGTTTGCCCCCCATTTAAAAGAGGGTTTGACCGTTGATCAATTCTCTCCATAGTTTGCCCCCCATTTAAAAGAGGGTTTGACCGTTGATCAATGCTCTCCATAGTTTGCCCCCCATTTAAAAGAGGGTCTGACCGTTGATCAATGCTCTCCATAGTTTGCCCCCCATTTAAAAGAGGGTTTGACCGTTGATCAATGCTCTCCATAGTTTGCCCCCCATTTAAAAGAGGGTTTGACTTTCTTCATTTAAAAGAGGGTTTCTGTATATCAATGCTGTCTAAGGCTCAAAGGTCACAATGTACAAGGCTGAGACCCACCACAAACCAGGCAGTTCAAACCTGGCTAACAGTCAATCCATTAGCTCCGAGTACGGGTCAGGAAGGACGAGCAGTCCAGCCTAGCCTTCTTACCAAAGGCGTTTTATCATGGGACATGCCTAGCCTTCTTACCAAAGGCGTTTTATCATGGGACATGCCTAGCCTTCTTACCAAAAGTGTTTTATCATGGGACATGCCAAGCCTTCTTACCAAAGGCGTTTTATCATGGGACATGCCTTCCCACAAAACACCTTTAAAAAAAAACCCCATAGATCCAAACTGATTGTCTGTTGAGAAGTGCGTTTCTGTGAAAATGTATTGTGGCATACCCCTCAACCTGCTGCAAAGCAGTGTGTATATATAGTCAAAGCAGTGTGTATATATAGTCAGGCCTGTGTCTGACAGAGTGTCCCCTGTGATTCCTTCCCTGTCTATGGTGTGTAGAGTAGGGTCACGACCTTCCTCCTTCGTACACGATGTCAAAACCTGAGCACGGACAAACACCACCGGTAGCTGTACACAGACACCAAGGGAAAACAACCCCTTGTTGTTTTTCCACACACCCCCCCCTCCTTTTTTTAAAATCCAAACAGTATCATGATGGTAAACTTACACAAAAATGACATGCAAGTCAAAAAATAGTTTTTATCCACTCTGTGTAACAGTCATGTAAAAAAAAAACTATTTATTGCCTTCGATGCTCTTCTTCCCCCATGGCAAACAGCGACAAAGGACGTGGACACACACAACAACAGGGGACAGAACCAAGATGGCTGAACGTGACGGCCGTTTTCCTGAAGAAGACACCAGGCTGGAAGCTGGACAGCTGTGGACAAGGTTTGCCTGGGATGTGATGCCATGAACTTGATGACCTTGGTCGTTGGGCGAGGGCCTTGCTGCAACGCCCTTTGACCTCGCTCACGCTAGTAAGGTCTTTATGGCACGGGGCGTGGACTCGTCCTGCAGGTGTTTGGTGGAGTACCTGAGGTCAGTGAACAGCATCACAATCAGCGTCATGGCAAACCGAAGTACCATGGACCTTCCATGAACCCTTATTACTATAATTATTATTACTATTATTATTAATATTATTAAGAGTACTTAAACAGTGCCTATCCTCGGCCTGAGACCAAGCTCTAAGTGCTTTATAATCCGCATTCTCGTTCACACAACAGGCTGCCTACCTGGGTAGAGCCGACTGAAGAGCTGCTTGCTGGTGCTTCATTCAGTCGTTTCCCGTGTCATCCAGTTAATATCATTTGTTTAATTTAACAACTCTTTCTTTCTTTCGATTTTGCATACCGAGTACATGCTATGTGTAACATCCTTACCAAAGGTCAAACTGGCCTCTTCCAAAAGTTGCTGATGGGATTTGACGTGTGTGCAAGATGTTACGCATGCGTTCACACATGGAACCTTGCTTTACAGTCTCATTCGAAGGACTGTTCGGGAAATGGAGTCAGAACTAATGTTAACTCCGAGGGAAAAATCCCCCTGTACTGAAACGGCCCGGTGGAGATTCGAACCCGCAACCTCAGGATCACCAAGATTACGAGTCCGGCACTCTACCAACCGAGCTGTTCTGTCCGACTCGATAAAACCATTCCCTTTTCACAATGAACACACAAGCTGTGACAGATCATCCAAATGAACAAACACACTGTGACAGATCATCCCAATGAACAAACACGTTGTGATAGATCATCACAATGAACAAACACACTGACAGATCATCCCAATGAACAAACACGCTGTGATAGATCATCACAATGGACAAACATGCTGTGACAGATCATCCCAATGAACAAACACGCTGTGATAGATCATCACAATGGACAAACATGCTGTGACAGATCATCCAAATGAACAAACACGCTGTGACAGATCATCCCAATGAACAAACACGCTGTGATAGATCATCACAATGAACAAACACACTGTGACAGATCATCCCAATGAACAAACACGCTGTGACAGATCATCCCAATGAACAAACACACTGTGACAGATCATCCCAATGAACAAACACGCTGTGACAGATCATCCAAATGAACAAACATGCGTGACAGATCATCACAATGAACAAACATGCTGTGACAGATCATCACAATGAACAAACACGCTGTGACAGATTATCACAATGAACAAACACACTGTGACAGATCATCACAATGAACAAACACACTGTGACAGATCATCCCAATGAACAAACACGCTGTGACAGATCATCACAATGAACAAACACACTGTGACAGATCATCCCAATGAACAAACACGCTGTGACAGATCATCACAATGAACAAACACGCTGTGACAGATCATCCAAATGAACAAACATGCTGTGACAGATCATCCCAATGAACAAACACGCTGTGACAGATCATCCCAATGAACAAACACGCTGTGACAGATCATCCCAATGAACAAACATGCTGTGACAGATCATCCCAATGAACAAACACACTGTGACAGATCATCCCAATGAACAAACACACTGTGACAGATCATCCCAATGAACAAACACACTGTGACAGATCATCCCAATGAACAAACACGCTGTGAAAGATCATCCCAATGAACAAACATGCCCTGACAGATCATTCCAATGAACAAACACGCTGTGACAGATCATCCCAATGAACAAACATTCCCAATGAACAAACACGCTGTGACAGATCATCCCAATGAACAAACACGCTGTGACAGATCATCCAAATGAACAAACATGCTGTGACAGATTATTGCTCTCACACTCTGATACTACCGTTGACCTCTGTAAAACTGACCCCCTCCTCCTCCTGACTACCTACCAACCTCGTCACAGTCTGTGAATGAGTGTGCCGACTACCTACCAACCTGGTCACAGTCTGTGAATGAGTGTGCCGACTATCTACCAACCTGGTCACAGTCTGTGAATGAGTGTGCTGACTACCTACCAACCTGGTCATAGTCTGTGAATGAGTGTGCCGACTGTCTACCAACCTGGTCAGTCTGTGAATGAGTGTGATGACTACCTACCAACCTGGTTACAGTCTGTGAATGAGTGTGCTGACTATCTACCAACCTGGTCATAGTCTGTGAATGAGTGTGCCGACTATCTACCAACCTGGTCATAGTCTGTGAATGAGTGTGCTGACTACCTACCAACCACTCACCGACCACCTACCAACCTGGTCACAGTCTGTGAATGAGTGTGCCAACTATCTACCAACCTGGTCATAGTCTGTGAATGAGTGTGCTGACTACCTACCAACCTGGTCACAGTTTGTGAATGAGTGTGCTGACTACCTACCAACCTGGTCACAGTCTGTGAACGAGTGTGATGACTACCTACCAACCTGGTCACAGTCTGTGAATGAGTGTGATGACTACCTACCAACCTGGTCACAGTCTGTGAATGAGTGTGCCGACTATCTACCAACCTGGTCACAGTCTGTGAATGAGTGTGCTGACTACCTACCAACCTGGTCATAGTCTGTGAATGAGTGTGCCGACTATCTACCAACCTGGTCAGTCTGTGAATGAGTGTGATGACTACCTACCAACCTGGTACAGTCTGTGAATGAGTGTGCCGACTATCTACCAACCTGGTCATAGTCTGTGAATGAGTGTGCCGACTATCTACCAACCTGGTCATAGTCTGTGAATGAGTGTGCTGACTACCTACCAACCACTCACCGACCACCTACCAACCTGGTCACAGTCTGTGAATGAGTGTGCCGACTATCTACCAACCTGGTCATAGTCTGTGAATGAGTGTGCTGACTACCTACCAACCTGGTCACAGTTTGTGAATGAGTGTGCTGACTACCTACCAACCTGCTCATAGTCTGTGAATGAGTGTGCTGACTACCTACCAACCTGGTCACAGTCTGTGAATGAGTGTGCTGACTACCTACCAACCTGGTCACAGTCTGTGAATGAGTGTGCTGACTATCTACCAACCTGGTCATAGTCTGTGAATGAGTGTGCTGACTATCTACCAACCTGGTCACAGTTTGTGAATGAGTGTGCTGACTATCTACCAACCTGCTCATAGTCTGTGAATGAGTGTGATGATTACCTACCAACCTGCTCAAAGTCTGTGAATGAGTGTCATAGCTGCCAACCCGTTGGAACAGAAATTCCTGTGAGAAGGTGGGGGGTCCGGGGGCTGCCGTAGGCCCCTGGTGGGGTGCAGGGGCAATGCCCCTGCTGGGGGTCTGGGGGCAACGCCCCCAGACGCTGACAGGTACATGCACATTTGGAGGTAAAAAAAATAGCTTTTCCGGGGTCGAAAAGGGGATATTTCTTCCATCTCATCATGCTAGAATTAGACATGAACAGTACTGATAGCAAAGCATACAGATTACAAATATTAGAGTCATCACACATTACTCAACATTAGAAAGCACTTCAACTTACCACTTCAGTCCAACAAGTAAACTGTAGCTTGACAGGTTACGCAGAGAAGAAAAGTCTCCAGACTAATGTCCATTTGTGTTGCTCTTTGCTCCTAGATTATCTAGCTACGATGAAAGATGCTTTGGAAGTCTTGGTTTTTCAGTCTGTATGCAATGGATACCACCAATATTGCAATTTTCTTGTTTCATCATCCCTGGATATCTGATTCTCTATAGTCTTGTAACAGCAAACTGAAAGTTTCTAAGATGTTGGTAATCATCATCACCATGGTAATAAAGAACACAAAAAATGGGGGGGGGGGGGGGGGGGGGATCACTAAGGAAAAATTTCTTTCCTACAATGTACACCTATATCTGTTCAGAACTACACTTTTTTTTCACAACCTGTCAGCCTAACAGGAGGAGGATGCTAAAGGGAGGGGGAGGGGGGGGGGGGGATTGAGTTGTTTCTGTCCTTGAGGGCATCTGATGTTGCCGACTTCGCTTTTTTCAACAGCTCTATTGATTGGAGACTGCTGCTCATAGCAAGCCCCACTCATGTTGGCTTTGACCATGTACCACCATCATGGCATCATCGCCGCATTCCTCTTGTGCTTGGCAGAAGAGACATGAAGTTCGATGTCTTTTTTTCCACCATGTGAGATGTTGATGTCAGTACGGCATTCTTTACAAAACGCATGATATTCGTCTCTCTTGGACGCATCAATGAAGGCATAGTCGACTTTGTATCGCAGAAAAAACTTGACTTTTGCCTTTTTTTCGAGTCCATGTGGCACTGCTTTCCTGAAGCCATTTTCGCGCGGATGGAAGTACCGGACGGAAGTACCGGGCGGAAGTCGATTTGTTTTGGTAAACCGATGTGTCTTTTTACCGACACCTTGCAAAAAATTACCGAAACGTGAAGTGATTTTTGATTTTTCATTTTTCAGGAAAAAAAGACAACTTTCGGGATTTCCTGTCAGATTTTCATTTTCGGGAGTTTCCCGAAAATTTCGGGAGGGTTGGCAGCTATGGAGTGTGCTAACTACCTACCAACCTGGTCACAGTCTGTGAATGAGTGTGATGACTTTTCTGTCAGTTAAACTGTTGACAAAAAAATTGCCAGCATCAACCACCCAGTCTTTTACTTTCTCAGACGCATACGCATATGTGTACACTCCCACATACAAAGACACACACACACACATAATTATGTACATATACATATGCAGATACATGCATATGCTCACACAAGCCCACAAATCACACACACATGCACCTCTGCACATGCACACACACACACACGAACACGCACACACACACACGAACACACACACACACATGCATGCACGTGCATACATACACACACAAGCGTGCATGCACACACACACACACACACTCATGCATACACACACACACATATCATACACACGCACACCCACTCGCACACACACACACATCATGCATACACATACACACATATCATACACATGCACACACGCTTGCACACACACACACACACACACTCATACATACACACATATCATACACATGCACACACGCTCGCACACACACATGGGCCCATGCCATACACACACATGTGTACATTTACTACACACACATACAACGATAAAAACGGCACATCCAATGTTAGGTAGGTACTCAAGGTCTGACCAGCGTGTTGGGCTAAAGCTTAGGACAGACATCTGCTAAGTCGTAGCCATGAGACCCTCTTCTTCAATTCTCTCATCTTTAGTTATTAATTCATTTATTCATCAGCTTTAAATCATGCGCAGTGTGGTCTCAAAACTTAGGGGATGTGGTGTAGCACATATGGACTAGTCCGCACGCAGTGACGCCTCCTTGATGAAACTGAAACATCAGACTTCAACTCAATAGTCTTCACCCATTTGCCTTTTCCTGCCGCACAATCTCTCCAGACGACAGAACACAGGAAGGATGACATGTCAATGATCAACACAGCAGGAAGGATGACATGTCAATGATCAACACGGCAGGAAGGATGACATGTCAGTGATCAATGATCAACATGGCAGGAAGGATGACATGTCAATGATCAACACGGCAGGAAGGTTGACATGTCAGTGATCAATGATCAACATGGCAGGAAGGATGACATGTCAGTGATCAACACGGCAGGAAGGATGACATGTCAGTGATCAACATGGCAGGAAGGATGACACGTCAATGATCAACATGGCAGGAAGGATCACATGTCAATGATCAACACGGCAGGAAGGATGACACGTCAATGATCAACATGGCAGGAAGGATGACATGTCAATGATCAATGATCAACATGGCAGGAAGGATGACATGTCAGTGATCAACATGGCAGGAAGGATGACATGTCAATGATCAACATGGCAGGAAGGATGACATGTCAGTGATCAGCACGGCAGGAAGGATGGCATGTCAATGATCAACACGGCAGGAAGGATGACATGTCAATGATCAACACAGCAGGAAGGATGACATGTCAATGATCAACATGGCAGGAAGGATGACATGTCAACGATCAACATGGCAGGAAGGATGACATGTCAGTGATCAACATGGCAGGAAGGATGACATGTCAATGATCAACATGGCAGGAAGGATGACATGTCAGTGATCAACATGGCAGGAAGGATGACATGTCAACGATCAACACGGCAGGAAGGATGACATGTCAGTGATCAACACGACAGGAAGGATGACATGTCAGTGATCAACATGGCAGGAAGGATGACATGTCAGTGATCAACATGGCAGGAAGGATGACATGTCAGTGATCAATGATCAACATGGCAGGAAGGATGACATGTCAATGATCAACATGGCAGGAAGGATGACATGTCAATGATCAACATGGCAGGAAGGATGACATGTCAATGATCAACATGGCAGGAATGATGACATGTCAATGATCAACATGGCAGGAAGGATGACATGTCAGTGATCAACACGGCAGGAAGGGTGACATGTCAGTGATCAACATGGCAGGAAGGATGACATGTCAGTGATCAATGATCAACATGGCAGGAAGGATGACATGTCAGTGATCAATGATCAACATGGCAGGAAGGATGACATGTCAATGTTCAACACGGCAGGAAGGATGACATGTCAGTGATCAACACGGCAGGAAGGATGACATGTCAGTGATCAACATGGCAGGAAGGATGACATGTCAATGATCAATGATCAACACGGCAGGAAGGATGACATGTCAGTGATCAATGATCAACATGGCAGGAAGGATGACATGTCAATGATCAACACGGCAGGAAGGATGACATGTCAGTGATCAACATGGCAGGAAGGATGACATGTCAGTGATCAACATGGCAGGAAGGATGACAAGTCAGTGATCAATGATCAACATGGCAGGAAGGATGACATGTCAATGATCAACATGGCAGGAAGGATGACATGTCAATGATCAACATGGCAGGAAGAATGACATGTCAATGATCAACACGGCAGGAAGGATGACATGTCAACGATCAACATGGCAGGAAGGATGACATGTCAGTGATCAACACGGCAGGAAGGATGACATGTCAGTGATCAACATGGCAGGAAGGATGACATGTCAACGATCAATGATCAACACGGCAGGAAGGATGACATGTCAGTGATCAATGATCAACATGGCAGGAAGGATGACATGTCAATGATCAACACGGCAGGAAGGATGACATGTCAGTGATCAACATGGCAGGAAGGATGACATGTCAATGATCAACACGGCAGGAAGGATGACATGTCAGTGATCAACACGGCAGGAAGGATGACATGTCAATGATCAACATGGCAGGAAGGATGACATGTCAACGATCAACATGGCAGGAAGGATGACATGTCAGTGATTAACACGGCAGGAAGGTTGACATGTCAATGATCAATGATCAACATGGCAGGAAGGATGACATGTCAGTGATCAACATGGCAGGAAGGATGACATGTCAATGATCAACATGGCAGGAAGGATGACATGTCAGTGATCAGCACGGCAGGAAGGATGGCATGTCAATGATCAACACGGCAGGAAGGATGACATGTCAATGATCAACACAGCAGGAAGGATGACATGTCAATGATCAACATGGCAGGAAGGATGACATGTCAATGATCAACATGGCAGGAAGGATGGCATGTCAATGATCAACATGGCAGGAAGGATGACATGTCAATGATCAACACAGCAGGAAGGATGACATGTCAATGATCAACACTTGAGTGACAAAAACCGATTACTGATCCACACGGTAGCAAACACCATATGGGGCCGGAATAGCTACGTGGTAGAGCGCCGGACTCATAATCTTGATGATCCTTAGGGTTGCGGGTTTGAATCTCCGCCCGGCCGTTTCGGTGCAGGGGGATTTTTCCCTCGGAGTTAACATTGGTTTGGACTCCATTTCCCAAACAGTCCTTTCAATAAGACTATAAACCGAGGTACTGTGTGTGAACGCACGCATAACATCTTGCACACATGTCAAAATCCCATCACCAACTTTCGGAAGAGAAGGCCAGTTTGGCCTTTCGTATGGATGACATATGACACATAGCATGAGCAATGCGTGAGAAATGGAAAGAATGAAGGAAGTAAGGAAACTGAATGAATGATATTGAACGATATTGACTGGATGACACAAGAAACGACGAATGAAGCGCCAGCTGGTAGCTCTTCAGTCAGCACTACCCAGGTAGGCAGCCCGTTGTGTAATCGAGAGTGGATTGTGAAGTGCTTAGAGCTTGGTCTCTAGCCGAGGATAGGCGCTATGTAAGTATTCATAATAATAATAACAATGATAATGATATTAATAATAACAATAATAATAATAATGATAATGACAATAACATTTCCTGATTGATACCTGAGAAAGGAGGACGACTAAACCACCCATCACCTGCCACTGTTCCCAACACTCTTGCCACTGTTCCCAACACACCTGCCACGTAGTCGGTGTGAGCTATGCCAACCAACCCCCCCACCCTCTTCCACCCACCCACCCACCCGCTCTCCTCCCCCACCCCCGTCCTGTGGTGTGGTGAGCATAGGCCAGACTCACCTCAGAGCATTCAGCAGGCCCTCCACTTTCTTGGGTTCTTGATCTTTCAGCACTTTCACTGAGCTCTTCACCTGCACGCACAACACAACCATGGCTCATGCATCATCACCACAACCATGGCTCATGCATCATCACCACAACCATGGCTCATGCATCATCAACACAACCATGGCTCATGCATCATCAACACAACCATGGCTCATGCATCATCAACACAACAATGGCTCATGCATCATCAACACAACCATGGCTCATGCATCATCAACACAACAATGGCTCATGCATCATCAACACAACCATGGCTCATGCATCATCACCACAACAATGGCTCATGCATCATCAACACAACCATGGCTCATGCATCATCAACACAACCATGGCTCATGCATCATCAACACAACCATGGCTCATGCATCATCAACACAACCATGGCTCATGCATCATCACCACAACAATGGCTCATGCATCATCAACACAACCATGGCTCATGCATCATCAACACAACCATGGCTCATGCATCATCACCACAACAACGGCTCATGCATCATCAACACAACCATGGCTCATGCATCATCAACACAACAACAGCTCATGCATCATCAACACAACGACGGCTCATGCATCATCAACACAACCATGGCTCATGCATCATCACCACAACAACGGCTCATGCATCATCAACACAACCATGGCTCATGCATCATCAACACAACGACAGCTCATGCATCATCAACACAACGACGGCTCATGCATCATCAACACAACCATGGCTCATGCATCACCAACAGACAAACACGCCTGCTGCTTCTTCGTTCACCCACGTGCATCTTATGATTGCTTCCATATGCACATTTTTGTCCAAACCTTTGCATACAAATGCATGTGTGTGTGTGTGTGTGTGTGTGTGTGTGTGTGTAAAGAACAACAAAAAACAGCAGCAACAATCAATCGATTGCTAGAAAAAGTGAAAAATACTTAGCTGCTCGGAGTGCATGAGGCAAACAGGGAATATGGCTGCCCAGAAAAGAGGAATGATTTGAGCATGCGTAAGGCACGAGGCCCCTTCCGGGTTCTTGTCCGTATGGACTTTATTGTGTACGAGACAGGGACAGCAAAGTGCTGTCGCTTATTGCATTAGTGAGCCATGGTATAGCATGTGTAGTTAAATCATGTACTCTATAATCCTGTGTGCCTGTGTTTTTTGGTGTTTTTTTTTTCTATTCTATATTTCGTTTCATTTTCTGGTCTTTATATCTCATTGCACATTGAGCTTAGCAAGGACAGATTGGAAGAACAGGCTCTTCCTAACATCACAATCCTTGATCGAATAAAAGTTTTCTGTGTTCTGAGTTCATTCTTCTTTTTTTTCTCTCCTCACTTTCACAATCAACCTAGTTTCAATTCTGTTAAGTCTGTTGATTTGGGTTTTAAATCGCTGAACAGCTTACACGCAAGTCTGCAGATGAGAATCACAGGCATTGACATATTCAGCAATATTTCTTGACCTTTTTCGTGGAGATTATGAATTTCAAAGGAACAATAAAACTCAGAAAATAATAGGGAAAAAAAAAAAAGAAGGGAGAGGGAGGGAAAATCATAACTTTACAGTACATCTAGCGTGATCAAGTGGTTCCAAGACAAATCAATCGCTAGACCATTGATCAACTGATTCCAAGACAAATCAATCACTGAACCTTTGATCAAGTGTTTCCAACACAGATCAATCACTGAAACCATTGATCAAGTGGTTCCAATACAGATCAATTGCTGAACCTTTGATCAAGTGGTTCCAAGACAAATCAATCACTGAACCTTTGATCAAGTGGTTCCAACACAGATCAATCACTGAAACCATTGATCAAGTGGTTCCAATGCAGATCAATCACTGAAACCATTGATCAAGTGGTTCCAATACAAATCAATCGCTGAACCTTTGATCAAGTGGTTCCAACACAGATCAATCACTGAAACCATTGATCAAGTGGTTCCAATGCAGATCGATCACTGAAACCATTGATCAAGTGGGAAACGAAATGAGGCAGGGAACAGTAAACGATAAACAGTAAACAAGTGGGGTATTTTTTGCTCCCATAAGAAAACCTAACACAGAGTAACTTTTATTCAAGTCATTACTATGAAGACAAGTTCAGTTTTTGGCCTGCGCTTGTTTTTTCCCCCACTATTAGATTGTTCGTCTATGTATTTGTCTGACTTTATTCAAGTTTAAAAGGCTGTGCCAGTCTTGAATAAAAGTTACTCTGTGTTAGGTTTTCTTATGGGAGCAAAAAATAACCCACTTGTTTACTGTTCATTGATCAAGTGGTTCCAATGCAGATCAATCACTGAAACCATTGATCAAGTGGTTCCAATGCAGATCAATCACTGAAACCAAATGAACACCACATGAAAACAGTAAGAACAACAATCTGATGGATCCGCTACCTTCAGAATTCTGTCTTACCAATCTTTCTTCTTCTTTTCATTTTTTCTCCTTTTTTCTTCTTAATATTTCTCAGTGTTTTACATCCCCTTTCCACACTATGTATTCCACATGAGACCAACACTAACACAGACCACCAGTGCCAAGACATGACATTGTCACTGCACTAAACACAGACCACCAGTGCCAAGACATGACATTGTCACTGCACTAAACACAGACCACCAAGACATCACACCATCACTGTGTGGATCGTGGATGACATCACACCGTCACTGTGTGGATTGTGAATGACATCACACCGTCACTGTGTGGACTGTGAATGACATCACACTGTCACTGTGTGGATCGTGGATGACATCATACTGTCACTGTGTAGATCGTGGATGACATCACACCGTCACTGTGTGGATCGTGGATGAAATCACACCGTCACTGTGTGGATCGTGGATGACATCACACCGTCACTGTGTGGATCATGGATGACATCACATGTGTCACTGTGTGGATCGTGGATGACATCACACCGTCACTGTGTGGATCATGGATGACATCACACGGTCACTGTGTGGATGGTGGATGACATCACATGTGTCACTGCACTAACATCCCTGTAAACAAGTTTTGCATGGAGCAGGGTTTTCTCCCTTCCTTCCAACAGACCTGAAAAGGTGGTCCGAGAGCTAGTCTGTTGAGTTCATGGCGAGCATGGCACAGCAGCGGACGCCAAGGGAGAGGTGGCAGATCTCTGTTGAAGGACACTAATGTGAGAGGTCAGTGTCAGGCGGCGCAGCGCACCTTCCAGCCGTATGGGTGACAGCGGGTCTAGCCTGTGTTGCCGGCGGACGGCTCCTGGAGATGTGGGGCGATTGGCAATGGAGCCCTGCCTGACTATGACTACCATGGCCTGGGACACCATGTTCTGAGCCTGGCAGACATGGGGGCCTTCCTGATGGGCTTGGGATGAAAAAATTGCCCTCTCGGCCGCAGTCTGTGTGTAACCGCCAAAGTTTAGGGTCTCGTGCACTGCTCCAATGACTTTCGTCCTGCTCCCTCCTTGAGGCGGCCTCACGCGGCACAGGACCATCACCACCCGAGCATGAAGAAGGCCACCTGGTGGTCCTGAAGATAGCCTTTTTGATTGGGGAAAAGATGCGAAATACACGACGCCCATCACCGGCTGACCAACACCTGAATTTGAACTCAAGTTCAAAAGGAACCAGAGCTCAGAGAGAGAAATACAAAGGCCCCCACATGTAACTCGCCCACTACTGCCAGCGACAACAGTTGCCACAGATTATGTAGACCTAGGTCTGCAAGTGCACCTTGTCCTTAAGGGCCTCAGGCCAACAGGACATTAAACTTGCCCACGAACGAAGGAACCAGTCTGTCGTTTGAGCCAATACCTCAGGCCAATAGGACATTAATTTAAACTTGCCCACGAACAAAGGAACCAGTCTGTTGTTTGAGCCAATGGCTCAGGCCAATAGGACGACTTGCCCACGAATGAAGGAACCAGTCTGTCGTTTGAGCCAATGGCTCAGGCCAATAGGATGACTTGCCCACGAACAAAGGAACCAGTCTGTTGTTTGAGCCAATGGCTCAGGCCAATAGGACGACTTGCCCACGAATGAAGGAACCAGTCTGTCGTTTGAGCCAATGGCATGTGCAGCATGGACTTAGCTTATAGAAAATAAGTCTGGGTAACAAGGTACCCCCCCCCCCCCCAAACCCTGACAACACTGTGAAAAAGACCCACACTGGGTGATCTACAAAGATATATACAGGCTAAAGAAAACTGATTAAAGACCCTACATGGCAAGTCATTTTTGCCAAATTTGATGTACAGGAGTCTATTCAGACCAATATAAAAATACTGACAATATCATACAATATGATATAAAACAAACACAGAACAATTGAAAAAGATCAAAGAAGATATGTGATCAATTTGGATGAGGTCATGTGTATAATCATAGGACAAAGCCAGCACATCTTTCCATGGTGCACACACACATGCATGCACCGTGCATGAACACACACAAACGTACATTTATATACATGCACACATACACATATACAAATACACACACACACATACACACAAACGTACATTTATATACATGCACACACACATATACAAATACATACAAACACATACATACACACACACACACAAATGCACATTTATACACATGAACACACACACATATACAAATACACACAAACACATATACATACACATGAATGCACAGACAGACAGACACACACACACACATATACATGCATGCACTCACACACACACATACACCTACACACTCAAACACACACACTCTTTTACCAGTCAAGGGTCAGTCTGTACCTCGATTCCTGATGTTTTGACGAAGGCACCCACTGGATGGACGTGATCATAAAGAATGATGACCCCTACCATGACCCGCAAGCAAAACAACTTGGTCTCCTCATTGCTGAAGCGGGCGCTATAGTTCCTGCAAATCACACCGCCAGAGGCACCACTGTAACTGCTGTACTGACATGACACCACCAGTGCCATTCAGTGATGACACGTCACATTCACACTGACAGGACGCCACCACTGCCATTCAGTGATGGCACGTCACATTCACACTGACATGACGTCACCAGTGCCATTCAGTGATGACACGTCACATTCACACTGACATGATGCCACCAGTGCCATTCAGTGATGACACGTCACATTCACACTGACATGACGACACCAGTGCCATTCAGTGATGACACGTCACATTCACACTGACATGACGCCACCAGTGCCATTCAGTGATGACACGTCACATTCACACTGACATGACGCCACCAGTGACATTCAGTGATGACACGTCACATTCACACTGACATGACGCCACCAGTGCCATTCAGTGATGACACGTCACATTCACACTGACATGACGCCACCAGTGCCATTCAGTGATGACATGTCACATTCCCTCCCTCCCTCCCCCCAGTTCTGCCCATAGCAAGCATGGACTGTTGACAACACAACCAGCGCGATCAACTGAACTAACTTTCTGTGTGGCAAAAACTCAACAAACTCCCCTACCTACCAGTCCCTCCGCAACTAACCAGTGATTCATATTCAGATGCCTGATTTCTTTCACTATTTGCCTTCTTTTTTTTTTTGTAATAGAATTTACCAGCGGCCGGCAATCACCGTAAAGCATTACTTTGATATAACATCATGATAAGTAAGTGTCACAGAAACACAGATCACATCACTCCTGCATGCTGACTTTCCTTCTGGGTTCATACTCAAAGTCATAGGCACAAAACGCTTTACAAATACTTGGGCACGACCAGAGAGTTCGTACTATCTGCTTTGATCAGTCAAAGCGGAACTGACTCATCACAATGCTACTACTACTGGTAGGATCCTGTTTTCTAGACATGTCCAATAGTAGGATCCTGTTTTCTAGACATGTCCAATAGTAGGATCCTGTTTTCTAGACATGTCCAATAGTAGGATCCTGTTTTCCAGACATGTCCAATAGTAGGATCCTGTTTTCTAGACATGTCCAATAGTAGGATCCTTGTTTTCTAGACATGTCCAATAGTAGGATCCTGTTTTCTAGACATGTCCAATAGTAGGATCCTGTTTTCTAGACATGTCCAATTGTAGGATCCTGTTTTCAAGACATGTCCAATAGTAGGATCCTGTTTTCCAGATATGTCCAATTGTAGCATCCTGTTTTCCAGATATGTCCAAACTAACAGTTCCAGAGGGCAGACTTTGCATCCTTGATGGAAACTGAATTTATTGACACAAAAATTACAAAATCTTCTCTTTTTTTCCTCTTTCCTTTTTTTTACTTCTTCCTCTATTTTTCCACAGGGGAAAACATCAAATCTACACATTTTCACAAAAATAGGTCCGGTTTATTCGGGGGGGGGGGGGCTTTAAAATGACATCTCAGTCACACTGAAATTTTTCAAAATCTTTAATGACCATACATACCCTTATTCTTTCATAAAGGTTTTATTGATTTTTTTTTAAAGATTAAAAATAAACATATAAAAGCCAAATGAGGAAACTCTGAACCAAAAACATGAATGCAATGACCGCAGGATGACAGAGTGGACAGGGTGGTCTGGGCAGCTGGTGGGTCATGGGACAGGGTGGTCTGGGCAGCTGGTGGGTCATGAGACAGGGTGGTCTGGGCAGCTGGTGGGTCATGGGACAGGGTGGTCTGGGCAGCTGGTGGGCCATGGGACAGGGTGGTCTGGGCAGCTGGTGGGTCATGGGACAGGGTGGTCTGGGCAGCTGGTGGGCCATGGGACAGGGTGGTCTGGGCAGCTGGAGCGTCATGAGACAGGGTGGTCTGGGCAGCGGGTGGGTCATGGGACAGGGTGGTCTGGGCAGCTGGAGCGTCATGAGACAGGGTGGTCTGGGCAGCTCATTGGCCATGGGACAGGGTGGTCTGGGCACCTCACTGGCCATGGGACAGGGTGGTCTGGGCAGCTGGTGGGTCATGGGACAGGGTGGTCTGGGCAGCTGATGGGCCATGGGACAGGGTGGTTTGGGCAGCTGGTGGGGCAGGATGGTCTGGGCAGCTCATGGGACAGGATGGTCTGGGCAGCTCATGGGACAGGGTGGTCTGGGCAGCTGGTGGGCCATGGGACAGGGTGGTCTGGGCAGCTCATGGGACAGGGTGGTCTGGGCAGCTCGTGGACAATGAGACAGGGTGGTCTGGGCAGCTCATGGGCCATGGGACAGGGTGGTCTGGGCAGCTGGTGGGCCA
The DNA here is from genome assembly GCA_033310375.1 of Conus canariensis. Lineage (NCBI taxonomy): Eukaryota > Metazoa > Mollusca > Gastropoda > Neogastropoda > Conidae > Conus > Conus canariensis. The sequence goes on from CM065726.1 coordinate 80,868,131, forward strand.
TGAGATCGGTAAAATGGTCAGCACTGCAGACAGCGGGTGAGGTGGTGTGGGTTTGAACACCTGATTCTGCGATTATTACCTTGGCCAAGCATCTGGACTCAAGCGTGGGCTCAAACTTGAAGACTGGGACCACAGTAAAATTTCAAACGCCTAACCAATGCACATACGAGAATGTTGTTTGAATTTAATAATAATAATAGCACAGCATTCTTAACCTTTTCGTGATGCGCTGTGCGATAGTGACGGCAACTTAGTCGACCTGTTCACAATGAGCAGTTCCGTGGTGACGGCAACGCTGCTGTACTCCCTGGACGTGCCATGCCTCCATGACGGCACAACTATAAAAAAAATTCCCCTGTTCTCTCGTCTACGGTCTACGGGATGCAGCTGCCCTAAATATTTAGAACAGGGTTCTAGCCACTGAAGGGGTAAGTTTACATGCACTAGCGATGACCTTTGTGACCCCAGAGTAGTACTAACACACACACACACACACACACACACACACACACACACACACACACACACACACATGCACAAACATACTACATTACACACACACTTCCATCCAAAATACAAACTGACTGACGGGTTTTCGATCATGACGCGGCAGATGTTGGCCATAGTTCTCAGACAGTCTGTTGTCTGCTCCACCGGCAGATCTTTGTGCTGAAACACACCCCATCCACATGTCAATCTTTGTGCTGAAACACACCCCATTCACACGTCAAACTGTGTGAACTGAAACACACCCCATCCACATATCAAACTGTGAGCTGAAACACACCCAATCCACATGTCGATCTTTGTGCTGAAACACATCCCCATCCACATGTCAATCTTTGTGCTGAAACACACCCCATCCACATGTCAAACTGTGAGCTGAAACACACCCCATCCACATGTCAAACTGTGAGCTGAAACACACCCCATCCACATGTCAATCTTTGTGCTGAAACACACCCCATCCACATGTCAAACTTTGGGCTGAAACACACCCCATCCACATGTCAATCTTTGTGAGCTGAAACACACCCCATCCACATGTCAAACTGTATGCTGAGACACACCCCATCCACATGTCAAACTGTGAGCTGAAACACACCCCATCCACATGTCAATCTTTATGAGCTGAAACACACCCCATCCATATGTCAAACTTTGTGAGTTGAAACACACCCCATCCACATGTCAATCTTTGTGAGCTGAAACACACCCCATCCACATGTCAATCTTTGTGCTGAAACACACCCCATCCACATGTCAATCTTTGTGAGCTGAAACACACCCCATCCACATGTCAATCTTTGTGCTGAAACACACCCCATCCACATGTCAATCTTTGTGAGCTGAAACACACCCCATCCACATGTCAATCTTTGTGCTGAAACACACCCCATCCACATGTCAATCTTTGTGCCGAAACACACCCCATCCACATGTCAAACTTTGTGAGCTGAAACACACCCCATCCACATGTCAATCTTTGTGAGCTGAAACACACCCCATCCATATGTCAAACTTTGTGAGCTGAAACACACCCCATCCACATGTCAATCTTTGTGCTGAAACACACCCCATCCACATGTCAACCTTTGTGCTGAAACACACCCCATCCACATGTCAAACTTTGTGAGCTGAAACACACCCCATCCACATGTCAATCTTTGTGCTGAAACACATCCCCATCCACATGTCAATCTTTGTGCTGAAACACACCCCATCCACATGTCAAACTGTGAGCTGAAACACACCCCATCCACATGTCGAACTTTGTGAGCTGAAACACACCCCATCCACATGTCAAACTGTGAGCTGAAACACACCCCATCCACATGTCAATCTTTGTGCTGAAACACACCCCATCCACATGTCAATCTTTGTGAGCTGAAACACACCCCATCCACATGTCAAACTGTATGCTGAAACACACCCCATTCACACGTCAAACTGTATGCTGAGACACACCCCATCCACATGTCAAACTGTGAGCTGAAACACACCCCATCCACATGTCAATCTTTGTGCTGAAACACACCCCATCCACATTTCAAACTTTGTGAGCTGAAACACACCCCATCCACATGTCAATCTGTGTGCTGAAACACACCCCATCCACATGTCAAACTTTGTGAGCTGGAACACACCCCATCTACATGTCAAACTTTGTGAGCTGAAACACACCCCATCTACATGTCAAACTGTGAGCTGAAACACACCCCATTCACATGTGAAACTGTGTGCTGAAACACACCCCATCCAATGTCAATCTTTGTGCTGAAACACACCCCATCCACATGTCAAACTGTGTGAACTGAAACACACCCCATCCACATGTCAATCTTTGCGAGCTGAAACACACCCCATCCACATGTCAAACTGTGTGAACTGAAACACACCCATCCACATGTCAATCTTTGTGCTGAAACACACCCCATCCACATGTCGATCTTTGTGCTGAAACACACCCCATCCACATGTCAATCTTTGTGCTGAAACACACCCATCCACATGTCAAACTTTGTGCTGAAACACACCCCATCCACATGTCAAACTTTGTGCTGAAACACACCCCATCCACATGTCAAACTTTGTGCTGAAACATATCCCATCCACATGTCAATCTTTGTGAGCTGGAACACACCCCATCCACTTGTCATATGTCTATGCATGATACGCAACAAGCAAAAATGGTCCAACAAATCACTATCACCTGCAAATTCGGCCACTACTGAAGTGATCTCATCAATGTATGCAGAAGTGCTGTGATACACCATAACCTCTGAGGATGCCATTGCCTTGAATGTGGAATCATGGATACCTGGCCTGGAAAAGCTGGGTACGGTGCCACACTTCGGAGAGATTAAGTGTTTCATGAATTTTTTTTCCCAGTGGACCTTTTTCCCCCTCAGATTTCTCCAGTGGACCTTTAACCCCTCACATTTTCGTTTTTCCAGCATCTGAAAGTCAGACGCTTTTCTCAGAAATCCTCAGATCTGAGGAAAGTCTACAGGCTGCAACTCCATCTACATGTGAAAGGTAAAATAAGATAATGCTGCTTAAAGCCTAGCCAACTGCAAAGGGCCATATCAGGGCAGTCACTGTGTTGAAGTCAACTCTCAAGTCACTATTATATATATTTCATGCAATCGTTTAAAATACACCTACTAAGAAACACACCGGAAATTTTGTTGAAAATTCTTTCTTCTTTAAAATCTTAGATCAGATGAGAAAGGTTCATCTCTTTCAGAAAGAGAGCCTGGGAAGTGGTGGATCTGCCTCAACCGGGGCCAGACATTCTCTCCCTTGCACTGACAAATTATCATCCAACGGCTCTGAGGTGTGGCAACAACAATTAAACACACTCACTTCCTCGTGTAATGTCACTTTGAATGAAAAGAC
>CM065726.1:80874032-80896532 GCA_033310375.1 Conus canariensis
ACATTCTAAAAGAATACGTCTCACTGTGAGTGGTACATGTCATGGAACGCACCATGGAGCTTCTTCACCTTTTAAAAGATCAGAATGGGTGTAAAATGAGTGGCCTGTATGCAAATGGCAGAAGACTCTTAGCCCTGGGGATGGACAACCCAGTGAACAAACCATCTCCAACTATGGACAAATAGCCGGGTTGATTGGACTCATCAGCCCAGTAAAGCAACCAGAGACTGCTGGTCCTGACTTGTCAGGGGCATAACGCCCAGCACAACGCATCCACACTCATATGAGAGTGAATGAAGTAGAAGAAGAAGAAGAAGGAGAAGAAGAAGAAGAAGAAGAAGAAGAAGAAGAAGAAGAAAGAAGAAGAAGAAAAATGAGGCCACAAAAACACACGCACCCAAATCTAAAATCAAATAATTACATGGGTGGGAGCGCGAAATGTTTGTAATACTGAAAAGTTTGCGGCGGGATGGGGAGAGGGGGGAGTCCAGGGGCTATTTAGGACCCCTGGTGGGGTGCAGGGTGAATTTTATACTTCTCAATGCCACGTAGCTAAAACTATTTAAGAGAAAAAAAAAACAGAAAATACCAGCCGCCGTGGCGAAGTGGTTAGCGTTGCGGACTCCCGGCTGGGAGGTCATGGGTTCGAGTCCCATCAGAAGTCATGTGGGTTTTTCTGCCCCGACCGGCTCCTACCCAGAGTTGAGTTGCTGCGGACTCAGTTGGGAAGACTGGGACCACACAGTCGAGTTTCATCCACTTAATGGATGCGTTTCTGAGAGTGTTGCTCAAATTTCCTGACCAACACAGCAGGTGCCTGTATCTCTCAGGCCTGGTTGATGCCGGGATATATTATGAAAGGAAGCATAGAGTACAGCCCTGTCATGTAGTCTCAGACCGAAATGGAAATCCATAGCATCATCTTAATCATCCTCATTCTCATCGATCAATATAAAAAAAAAAAAAAAGTCTCAAATTCTGTGGCCCTTCATGCCCTGTTCTCATGGTGACCTCAATTTCGATGTCCTGTCCACGTCTGTGGCCTTGGTTTGGTTCCGTGGGGTCACCGGTATCGGCGAGTCCATGGGGGCTGTCGTTGGACGGACGTGATGGCGCCCTCCGGAGGGAGAGCTCACTCACGCCGGCTCCACGACTAAGCAATTATTGTCGTCAGTAGGGGGCTTAGTAGGTGGTGTCCTGCGTATGTTAGATGAGAACAGGCGCCACTAACACCACCGAAGTGACTTGGCAGCAGTGCAGTGTCTCCTCCAGTGGGTTGCCTCTTGACAACTTGATATTGACTGCTCCCTGTGGATTGCCGGTGCCGGGGCTGCGGTGGGGCCGACCAGGCTGTGGCTGTGGATGGGGTGTCGGAATGAGCGGTGTGGGTGCACTGCCTCTGAGGTGGCGCAGAGATTGGGACAGCAAAAAAAAAAAAAAAAAAAAAAAAAAAAAAAAAAAAACCAGAAAACTATAAACGTCCGACAGAGTCAAGGCGGAAGAGTAAACAATATGGAACGTAGAACCAGCGCACGCATCCATCGAAGTGCAAACAGGGGGGGGGGGGGGGGGGGGGGGATCACCAAAACGCCAATACAGAAATATGTATAATATGGAACTACTCCCACCCATGTGTTCCAGTTTGTCGTAATTCCAACTGTCAAAAAACAGCCAATGCTCTTACATAAAATCATCAAAACAGTGACCGCATTTAATATTACCATACGAAAACAAAAAAACAAAAAAAAACAAGCATACCGGCAGATCTGCCATGAAGGAATTGACATCTTACCTCATTGGCCATTTTCCTGCGGCTAAGTGTGCGTCTGTAATAGCTGAAGTCGTTCTGTATCGCAGGGTTGGTCATCTGCAAATAAAAAAAAAAAAAGAGAAGAAAAATGAACTTCCCTTCTGCTGAGACAAGCAAAGGGGAAATCAACATCTGTTGCTGGGGAAAACGATGAAGCCAACATCTCTGTTACGATGAAGCCAACATCTCTGTTACAATGAAGCCCAAATCTCTGTTACGATGAAGCCAACATCTCTGTTACGATGAAGCCAACATCTCTGTTACGATGAAGCCAACATCTCTGTTACGATGAAGCCAACATCTCTGTTATGATGAAGCCAACATCTCTGTTACTGGGAGGAGAGAGTTCAGAACCAGTGTGTTCCTACAGTTGGCAAGAGGTAGGAAGCAACATGCCTTTCATTGGGAAGAGGAAGGAATCAATGTCCTTACTGCTGGGAAGAAGAGGGTCTGAATGATCCTCTCGTTGGCAAGCACAGGGAATAACAGCTTTATTGTTGGGAAGTGAAGTTTATCAAGTCCCTTCTGTTGAGAAGAGGAGGGAATCACAATCCCTTTGGCTGAGAAGAGAATTGACATCCCTTTGGTTGAGAAGAGAATTGACATCCCTTTGGCTGAGAAGAGAATTGATATCCCTTTGGTTGAGAAGAAAATCAAAATCCCTTTCAATGAGAAGAGAATCAAAATCCCTTTGGTTGAGGAGAGAATTGACATCCCTTTGGTTGAGAAGAGAATTGACATCCCTTTGGTTGAGAAGAGAATCGACATCCCTTTGGTTGAGAAGAGAAGCGAATTGACATCCCTTTGGTTGAGAAGAGAATTGACATCCCTTTGGTTGAGAAGAGAATTGACATCCCTTTGGTTGAGAAGAGAAGAGAATTGACATCCCTTTGGTTGAGAAGAGAAGAGAACTGACATCCCTTTGGTTGAGAAGAGAAGAGAATTGACATCCCTTTGGTTGAGAAGAGAATTGACATCCCTTTGGTGAGAAGAGAATTGACATCCCTTTGGCTGAGAAGAGAATGACATCCTGGAAAGGAATTGACATCCCTTTGGTTGAGAAAGAGAAGAGAATTGACATCCCTTTGGTTGAGAAGAGAAGAGCATTGACAACCCTTTGGTTGAGAAGAGAAGAGAATTGACATCCCTTTGGTTGAGAAGAGAATTGACATCCCTTTGGTAGAGAAGAGAATCGACATCCCTTTGGTTGAGAAGAGAACTGACATCCCTTTGGTTGAGAAGAGAATTGACATCCCTTTGGTTGAGAAGAGAAGAGAATTGACATCCCTTTGGTTGAGAAGAGAAGAGAACTGACATCCCTTTGGTTGAGAAGAGAATTGACATCCCTTTGGTTGAGAAGAAAATTGACATCCCTTTGGTTGAGAAGAGAATTGACATCCCTTTGGTTGAGAAGAGAAGAGAATTGACATCCCTTTGGCTGAGAAGAGAAGAGAATTGACATCCCTTTGGTTGAGAAGAGAATTGACATCCCTTTGGTTGAGAAGAGAAGAGAATTGACATCCCTTTGGCTGAGAAGAGAATTGACATCCCTTTGGTTGAGGAGAAAATTGACATCCCTTTGGTTGAGAAGAGAAGAAAATTGACATCCCTTTGGTTGAGAAGAGAAGAGAATTGACATCCCTTTGGTTGAGAAGAGAAGAGAATTGACATCCCTTTGGTTGAGAAGAGAAGAGAATTGACATCCCTTTGGTTGAGAAGAGAAGAAAATTGACATCCCTTTGGTTGAGAAGAGAAGAAAATTGACATCCTTTTGGTTGAGAAGAGAAGAGAATCGACATCCCTTTGGTTGAGAAGAGAAGAGAATTGACATCCCTTTGGTTGAGAAGAGAAGAGAATCGACATCCCTTTGGTTGAGAAGAGAAGAGAATTGACAACCCTTTGGTTGAGAAGAGAAGAGAATTGACATCCCTTTGGTTGAGAAGAGAAGGAAATCAACATCACTTCATTGCTCCTGTAGGACAGGGGTGGTTGTTGGGCAGAAGGGGGGGGGGGGGGGGGGGGAGGGGGGTGAACAAAGCTAAGATATGATTGTTACCAGACTTCTGCTCATATTCTTAGCTTTTCATCCAAAAGCCATTTTGCGCCGAATATGAGAAGATAAGTGGTTTCTTGTTCTCCATTTTCACTGTCCTGATTGTTGTTTGTTTTTCTTTCTAAATTTTGCTTCATTTTCCACCCTCAGTCACTTTGTTTTGAAACTCTTTGTTCTTAGCTTAAACAATTCAACAAAAAAAATATACAGAGGTCAATAAGTCCATCACAGGGAATGAGAAAATCCACCACAAAGCATCTGGTCATTGTAAGGCAGGAGCCATTATGCAGAGGTCCACAATACCATTACAGCAAACGAGAGATGGTCTGTTACAGAACGTTGGTCATTGTAAGCATGGAGTCATTGAACAGAGCAATTATAAATGGACAGACAGTGGTGCTTTTCTTCAGAAGCACATTGAAAAATAACATAAGAACATGCAGGTTAAAATAAAACAAACAGACAATATCTGCCGAGCGAACCAAAATATTAAAGAAATGATAAAGTGAGTGACTAAGTGATCAAACATCACAGACAGAAAGAAACTGCAGAAATTTAGAAAGAAAGAAATGAAACACATGAAGAAAAAGCAAAAGACAATCATTCAAAACTGGAGAAAAAAAAAATCAAACGACTGAAACAAATTAAAGCAATTTCAATATTCAGGAGAACAAGAAGACAGACATATTAATGTGCATTGCATTTTACTCCACTCCTTCTTTTTTTTTTTTTTTTGGTTCTATTCTTGGTCGTTCATTCATACATATTCTTTTTCCCCTCTTTCTCTCTCTCTCCCTCCCCCCCCCCCCCCCCCCCCCTTCTTCCTCTCTTTCTGGGCTCCATTAGGCCAAACTGCATCAACATGCCTTTCTACCCGTTGGTTGTGCAATACTGGTCACTGACATCAACAGTGCCTTTCTACCTGTTGGTTGTGCAATACTGGTCACTGACATCAACAGTGCCTTTCTACCTGTTGGTTGTGCAATACTGGTCACTGATTCTACCTGTTGGTTGTGCAATACTGGTCACTGACATCAAAGCTTCATGTTGGTTGGCAACTGTCATGACATCAACCGTGCCTTTCTACCTGTGGTTGTGCAATACTGGTCACTGACATCAACAGTGCCTTTCTACCTGTTGGTTGTGCAATACTGGTCACTGATTCTACCTGTTGGTTGTGCAATACTGGTCACTGACATCAACAGTGCCTTTCTACCTGTTGGTTGTGCAATACTGGTCACTGACATCAACAGTGCCTTTCTACCTGTTGGTTGTGCAATACTGGTCACTGATTCTACCTGTTGGTTGTGCAGTACTGGTCACTGACTGGAATATTTCACCAATCCCTCCTGCATGCACTTTTCACCTGACTGTGGCCAGCATGTTCGACAGCTGATAACAGTGTTACACGTTTATCCTCCAGTGATGCGGATGAGCCTCGTTTCCAATCATCAGCTTGGACTAAGGGAGAAGCTCAAGCCCCTACAGCCTACCTTCAAGTCATCAAATTTGAGGACAAGGTCTCCACAGCCTACCTTCAAGTCATCAAATTTGAGGACAAAGTCTCCACAGCCTACCTTCAAGTCATCAAATTTGAGGACAAAGTCTCCATAGCCTACCTTCAAGTCATCAAATTTGAGGACAAAGTCAAGGATCTCGGCAAACTGTTTGAACAAGGCCTGCTGCGTCTCCAGGTGGTCTTCGGGCGTCATGTCGTCTGAACAAAGCACCTTCAGCAGCCCTGGGATCACCTCCTCTGAAAGGATGTCAGGCGTCATCATCGCCATCATCATCATTATCATCATCCTTGCCATCATCATCATTATCATCATCATGGCCATCATCATCATTATCATCATCATCGCCATCGTCATCATTATCATCATCATTGCAATCATCATCCTCATCATTATAATCATCATCTCCATCGTCATCATTATCATCATCTTCATTATAATCATCATTGCCATCATCATCATTATAATCATCATCACCATCATCATCATAATAATCATGATTGGTAGTCATCAATATAATCATCACTGATGTAATCATTGATGTCATCATTACTGTCATCATCAACATGATCACAGATGCCACCATCATTGTCATTATCAATATCATCATCATGTCATGGTCCTCATCATCACAGTCACCATCATGAGTATCAATTTATATTGTCATCACAGTCACAGTTACAATCATCATCATCATCATCATCATCATCATCATCACCACCACCACTATCATCATTGTCATTATCATCATCAGTGGCTGACATCACCATTACTGTCATCATCCTGATCAAGGGCACTGTCATCTTCACCACAGTCATCAAATTCACTAACATCACCACAGACATCATTCATGCCATCACTGTCTGCCGAAATCATCATCATCACAGTCATAGTCATCATCAGTCTTTATCCTTAAAACCGTACTCATTAAATGTATCATCCTCACAGTCATAGTCCTTACCATGATCATCATCATCATTGGTATTACATTTTCGTCATAGCATGTCATCATCATTGTCATCATCATCATCATTGTCATCATCATCATCATCATCATCAGTACCACATTTTCGTCATAGCAAGTCATCATCATTGTCATCATCATCATCATCATCGTCATCATCATCCTCTGTCTGTGTCCTGGGGGGTGGCCTCCTCAGTGGAGTGTGTCAGAGATGTCCTGCGACAGAGAGCCTTACCCAGTTTCAGGGAGAATTCGTAGAACCTCTTCAGTTTGGCCACCAGCTGGCAGACAGCCGCCCAGGCTGCTCCTGCAGCTGCTCGTCTTTGGGGTTGGAGATGGCCTGCAACAGCAGCGCCGATTGACAGACAGTCAGGGCTGGACTGAGCCCACAGGAACACACATGTCGTCATCTTTCTGTGGAACTGTTCCCTGGACAGCTCCACAGGCACACACACATCGTCATCTTTCTGTGGAACTGTTCCCTGGACAGCTCCACAGGCACACACACATCATCATCTTTCTGTGGAACTGTTCACTGGACAGCTCCACAGGCACACACACATTGTCATCTTCCTATGGAACTGTTCACTGTCCACAGGCACACACATATCGTCATCTTTCTGTGGAACTGTTCACTGGACAGCTCCACAGGCACACACACATCGTCATCCTTCTGTGGAACCGTTCACTGGACAGCTCCACAGGCACGCACACATTGTCATCCTTCTGTGGAACCATTCACTGGACAGCTCCACAGGCACACACACATCATCATCCTTCTGTGGAACTGTTTACTGGACAGCTCCACAGTCACACACATCGTCATCTTTCTATGGAACTGTTCACTGGACAGCTCCATTAATAAAGCAAACAACATTATCATTTGTTGGGGTTTTTGTTCACTGAACAGCTCCAATAATAAAGCAAACAACATTATCATTTGTTGGGGTTTTTGTTCACTGAACAGCTTCTGTAATAAAGCAAACAACATTATCATTTGTTGGGGGTTTTGTTCACTGAACGGCTCCATTAATAAAGCAAACAACATTATCATTTGTTGGGGTTTTTGTTCACTGAACAGCTTCTGTAATAAAGCAAACAACATTACCATTTGTTGGGGTTTTTGTTCACTGAACAGCTCCGTCAATAAAGCAAACAACATTATCATTTGTTGGGGTTTTTGTTCACTGAACAGCTCCATTAATAAAGCAAACAACATTATCATTTGTTGGGGTTTTTGTTCACTGAACAGCTCCATCAATAAAGCAAACATCATTATCATTTGTTGGGGTTTTTGTTCACTGAACAGCTCCATTAAAAAGCAAACAACATTATCATTTGTTGGTTATTTTTTCTCACTGAACAGCTCCAACAATAATGCAAACATCATCGTTTGTTGGGGACTTTGTTCACTGGACAGCTCCAACAGTAATGCAAACATTATAGTTTGTTGGAGGGGGGGGGGGGGGGGGGGGAAGGTTTGTTCACCGGGCAGCTCCAACAATAATGCAAACATTATCGTTTGTTTGGGGGGGGGGGAGGGGGGGTTGGTTTGTTCACTGAACAGCTCCAACAGTTATGCAAACATTATCGTTTGTTTGGGACTTTGTTCACTGAACAGCTCCAACAGTAATGCAAACATTATTGTTTGTTGGGACTTTGTTCACGGGAGAACTCCAATAATAAAGCAAATTTTTGTTCAGTGAACAGCTTCAACAGTAATGCAAACATTATCGTTTGTTGGGAGGTTTGTTCACTGAACAGCTCCAACAATAATGCAAACATTATCGTTTATTCGAGGCGGGGGAGGGGGGGGTGGGGGGGGGGTGTTGTTCACTGAAAAGCTCTGACAATAAAGGCAAACAACATTTTCAATTGTTGGGAGTTTTTGTTCACCGAAAAGCTCCACTAATAAAAGGAAATCTGAAATGCAGCAGGGACCAGTGCACAGTGAGCAACAAACATAGAGAGGGAGAGAGAGAGAGAGAGAGAGAGAGAGAGAGAGAGAGAGAGAGAGAGAGAGAGAGAGAGAGAGAGAGAAAAGAGAAAGAAAGAGACAGACAGACAGACGAACATACAGACAGAGAGACTGAGACAGAAAGAGAGAGAGACACACACAAACACAAGAAAAAAGTGTCAAAAGAAAACAGAAAAAGAAGAAAGGTGTGAGAGCACAGACCTGGCGGATTTCCTCAGAGGCCCCCATGTAGGTCTGCAGCTCCTGGAGGATGACATTGGAGGACTTCAGGGCCTCCTGCACCATGTCCCACGTCTCCTTCTCCCTGTCCGTGGGCTGGGCATCTGCACCAACACAACAACCCACCACCCTGTCACTCTCCACCCACCACAACACAACAACCCACCACCCTGTCACTCTCCACCCACCACAACACAACAACCCACCACCCCATCACTCTCCACCCACCACAACACAACCCACCCACCCCGTCACTCTCCACCCACCACAACACAACAACCCACCACAACACAACAACCCACCACCCCGTCACTCTCCACCCACCACAACACAACAATCCACCACCCACCACAACACAAACAACCCACCACCCTGTCACTCTCCACCCACCACAACACAACAATCACCACCCACCACACACAACAACCACCACCCTCACTCCCACCCACCACAACACAACAACCCACCACCTGTCACTCACCACCCACCACAACACAACAACCCACCACCCTGTCACTCTCACCACCCACCACAACACAACACCCACCACCCTGTCACTCTCCACCCACCACAACACAACCACCACCCCGTCACTCTCACCCACCACAACACACCCACCACCGTCACTCTCCACCCACCACAACACAACAACCCACCACCCCGTCACTCTCCACCCACCACAACACAACACACACTGTCAACCACAGTTATTCATCTATGGGAACCAAAGTTACTGCACTTATTACAGTCTGTATAGCCCTAACATTGTCTGTGGGGACAAAAGTTACTGCACTTATTATAGTCTGTACAGCCCTAGCGTTGTCTGTATGGGGGCCAAAGTTACTGCACTTCTTACAGTCTGTACAGCCCTAGCATTGTCTATATGGGGACAAAAGTTACTGCACTTATTACAGTCTGTATAGCCCTAGCGTTGTCTGTATGGGGACCAAAGTTACTGCACTTCTTACAGTCGATAGCCTACGTTGTCGTATGGACAAAGTTACTGCACTTCTTACAGTCCGTATAGCCTAGCGTTGTCTGTATGGGGACCAAAGTTACTGCACTTCTTACAGTCTGTACAGCCCTAGCGTTGTCTGTATGGGGACCAAAGTTACTGCACTTCTTACAGTCTGTACAGCCCTAGCGTTGTCTGTATGGGGACCAAAGTTACTGCACTTCTTACAGTCTATACAGCCCTAGCGTTGTCTGTATGGGGGCCAAAGTTACTGCACTTCTTACAGTCTGTATAGCCTAGCGTTGTCCGTATGGGGCCAAAGTTACTGCACTTATTACAGTCTGTATAGCCTAGCGTTGTCTGTATAGGGGCCAAAGTTACTGCACTTATTACAGTTGTATACCTACTTGTCCGTATGGGGCCAAGTTACTGCACTTTTACAGTCTGTATAGCCTACGTTGTCTGTATAGGGGCCAAAGTTACTGCACTTATTACAGTCTGTATAGCCCTAGCATTGTCTGTATGGGGGCCAAAGTTACTGCACTTATTACAGTCTGTATAGCCCTAGCATTGTCTGTATGGGGGCCAAAGTTACTGCACTTATTACAGTCTGTATAGCCCTAGCATTGTCTGTATGGGGCCCAAGTTACTGCACTTATTACAGTCTGTATAGCCCTAGTGTTGTCTGTATGGGGACCAAAGTTACCGCACTTCTTACAGTCTGTACAGCCCTAGCATTGTGTCTTTTGGGGGGGCTCAGCGTTAAAAAAGACATGTTGGGACACTCTCCAGGATTTGTCTGTACAGGAGACTGCAAGCGTTGACAGCAGAAATGGCCCTCGCTGGATTCTGTTTCTTCAGGTGTGTATGGTGGCACTGAAAGGGTTAAACTGTTACATACCTCACTGTGATGTGGGAACTGCCTTTAACCCACGGAAATGTCTTGACATGTAATTGTAAATTATCATTCTCCTGACATCACCTGCAAATGGAGTGTGGCTGTGCGTATGAGGAGGCAGTTCTCTACAACGACATCAATCCTCTCGTCTGCTGAACTGCACGCAGTAATCTGACATGTGTGTGTAAGGATGATCTATTCTGGATGACCCACAAAGCGGTCAGCTGGGCAACACGCAGGAACAAACATCCGTTTCTGTTTATTCTTCATAGCTTGACTGCTCAAGGCCACTCTGACTTCTTTTCAAAGCAAGTACGTACACACGTGATCCCTGTATGCGGGTTATGACTGCAATGTAAAGAGTTTTCTTTCAATGTCCAGGGGACATAATAATGAAGAGTCCAGCACAAAAACCACTGTAGTAGCATGACTGATGCTAGCCCATCCTAGACTGCAGTATGTGGGAACTAGTACAGCTTGTCAACAGCCGGCACAGACAGCCAGTGACAGACACAGACAGCCAGTGAGTGAGTGACAGACACAGACAGCCTGTGACAGACAGCCAGTGACAGACACAGACAGCCAGTGACAGACAGCCACTGACAGACACAGCATCCTAGACTGCAGCGTGTGGCAACTACAGCCTGTCAACAGCCGACACAGACAGCCACGATGTCCTGTGAATTCAATGCCACCAGTGTCAACAGCCGACACAGACAGCCAATGCGACACTGACAGCCACAGCGTCTTGTGAATTCAATGCGTCCAGTGTCAACAGCTGACACAGACAGCCAAAGCGACACAGACAGCCACAGCGTCCTGTGAATTCAATGCGTCAAGTGTCAACAGCTGACGCAGACAGCCAATGCGACACTGACAGCCACAGCATCTTGTGAATTCAATGCGTCCAGTGTCAACAGCCGACACAGACAGCCAATGCGACACAGACAGCCACAGAGTCCTGTGAATTCAATGCGTCCAGTGTCAACAGCTGACGCAGACAGCCACGGTGTCCTGTGAATTCAATGTGTCCAGTGTCAACAGCTGACACAGACAGCCACAGTGTCCTGTGAATTCAATGCATCCAGTGTCAACCGCTGACACAGACAGCCACAGTGTCCTGTGAATTCAATGCCTCCAGTGGGGGGAACCTTGGGCCAGCTGCCAATAACACCGCTGAAAGCCAATCAGTCACACTGGTGTGAAGGGAGGGAGGGGGAGGGGGAGGGGGAATGGAGGGGGGGAGGAGAGGGGGGAAGAGCAGGGCAACCCTCAGCTTCCTTCCCCCCCTCCTCACATCAGCTTGACAGGTGTCAGCAGGTGACCCACCCTCTTTCCATCTTTCACATGGTAAAGGGGCGGGTGTGGGGGTGTAGAGAACAGAGCGCCCCTGGCTACAGAACACAGCACACTGGGATCTGCAGCACACCAATGGCATTGAGGTATAGAGAACAGAGCGTCCCTGGCCACAGAACACAGCACACTGGGATCTGCAGCACACTGATGGCATTGAGGTATAGAGAACAGAGCGTCCCTGGCTACAGAACACAGCACACTGGGATCTGCAGCACACCCATGGCATTGAGGTATAGAGAACAGAGCGTCCCTGGCTACAGAACACAGCACACTGGGATCTGCAGCACACCGATGGCATTGAGGTATAGAGAACAGAACGTTCCTGGCCACAGAACACAGCACACTGGGATCTGCAGCACACCAATGGCATTGAGGTATAGAGAACAGAACGTTCCTGGCCACAGAACACAGCACACTGGGATCTGCAGCACACCGATGGCATTGAGGTATAGAGAACAGAACGTTCCTGGCCACAGAACACAGCACACTGGGATCTGCAGCACACCAATGGCATTGAGGTATAGAGAACAGAGCGTCCCTGGCTACAGAACACAGCACACTGGGATCTGCAGCACACTGATGGCATTGAGGTATAGAGAACAGAACGTCCCTGGCCACAGAACACAGCACACTGGGATCTGCAGCACACCAATGGCATTGAGGTATAGAGAACAGAGCATCCCTGGCTACAGAACACAGCACACTGGGATCTGCAGCACACCAATGGCATTGAGGTATAGAGAACAGAGCGTCCCTGGCTACAGAACACAGCACACTGGGATCTGCAGCACACCAATGGCATTGAGGTATAGAGAACAGAGCGTCCCTGGCTACAGAACACAGCACACTGGGATCTGCAGCACACCAATGGCACTGAGGTATAGAGAACAGAGCGTCCCTGGCTACAGAACACAGCACACTGGGATCTGCAGCACACTGATGGCATTGAGGTATAGAGAACAGAGCGTCCCTGGCTACAGAACACAGCACACTGGGATCTGCAGCACACCAATGGCATTGAGGTATAGAGAACAGAGCGTCCCTGGCACAGAACACAGCACACTGGGATCTGCAGCACACTGATGGCATTGAGGTATAGAGAACAGAACGTCCTGGCCACAGAACACAGCACACTGGGATCTGCAGCACACCATGGCATTGAGGTATAGAGAACAGAACATTCCTGGCCACAGAACACAGCACACTGGGATCTGCAGCACACCAATGGCATTGAGGTATAGAGAACAGAGCGTCCCTGGCTACAGAACACAGCACACTGGGATCTGCAGCACACCAATGGCATTGAGGTATAGAGAACAGAGCGTCCCTGGCTACAGAACACAGCACACTGGGATCTGCAGCACACCGATGGCATTGAGGTATAGAGAACAGAGCGTCCCTGGCTACAGAACACAGCACACTGGGATCTGCAGCACACCAATGGCATTGAGGTATAGAGAACAGAGCGCCCTGGCTACAGAACACAGCACACTGGGATCTGCAGCACACCAATGGCATTGAGGTATAGAGAACAGAGCGCCCCTGGCTACAGAACACAGCACACTGGGATCTGCAGCACACCAATGGCATTGAGGTATAGAGAACAGAGCGTCCCTGGCTACAGAACACAGCACACTGGGATCTGCAGCACACCAATGGCATTGAGGTATAGAGAACAGAACGTTCCTGGCCACAGAACACAGCACACTGGGATCTGCAGCACACCAATGGCATTGAGGTATAGAGAACAGAGCGTCCCTGGCCACAGAACACAGCACACTGGGATCTGCAGCACACCGATGGCATTGAGGTATAGAGAACAGAGCGTCCCTGGCCACAGAACACAGCACACTGGGATCTGCAGCACACCAATGGCATTGAGGTATAGAGAACAGAGCGTCCCTGGCCACAGAACACAGCACACTGGGATCTGCAGCACACCAATGGCACTGAGGTATAGAGAACAGAGCGTCCCTGGCCACAGAACACAGCACACTGGGATCTGCAGCACACCAATGGCATTGAGGTATAGAGAACAGAGCGTCCCTGGCCACAGAACACAGCACACTGGGATCTGCAGCACACCAATGGCATTGAGGTATAGAGAACAGAGCGTCCCTGGCTACAGAACACAGCACACTGGGATCTGCAGCACACCAATGGCATTGAGGTATAGAGAACAGAGCGTCCCTGGCCACAGAATACAGCACACTGGGATCTGCAGCACACTGATGGCATTGAGGTATAGAGAACAGAGCGTCCCTGGCTACAGAACACAGCACACTGGGATCTGCAGCACAGCCAATGGCATTCTACAACCTCTGTCTGGATTGTAGAGCTGTTGATTTACTTCTTCCCCCCCCCCCCCCCCCCCAAAAGTTAATTTTCTGAACTGTTCTCTTACTGTCCAAAAAGAAAAAAGAAAAAAAAGAAAGAAGTAAAATGCTGAAGTGTACTGTCTGTACTGAAGTTTGAAATCAATGAAATGAAGGACTAGCAACCCCCCCCCCCCCCCCCCCTCCCCTCCTCTCCTCCTCTCCACATGAAGGACAAGCAACTCTCCCCTCCTGCCACTATGAAGGACTAGCAAACATCTCCCCCCTGCCCACTATGAAGGACTAGCAACTCTCCCCCCTGCCCACTATGAAGGACTAGCAACTCTCCCCCCCTCCCACTATGAAGGACTAGCAACCACTCCCCCCTGCCCACTATGAAGGACTAGCAACTCTGCCCCCCCCTGCCCACTATGAAGGACTACAACCCCCCCCTGCCCACTATGAAGGACTAGCAACTCTCCCTCCTGCCACTATGAAGGACTAGCAACTCTCCCCCCCCCCCCCCCCTGCCCACTATGAAGGACTAGCAACCCTCCCCTCCTGCCCACTATGAAGGACTAGCAACCCTCCCCTCCTGCCCACTATGAAGGGCTAGCAACTCTCCCCTCCTGCCCACTATCAAGGACTAGCAACTCTCCCCTCCTGCCCACTATGAAGGACTAGCACCTCTCCCCTCCTGCCCGCTATGAAGGACTAGCAACTCTCCCCCCCTGCCCACTATGAAGGACTAGCAACTCTCCCCCCCCTGCCCACTATGAAGGACTAGCAACCCTCCCCCCCTGCCCACTATGAAGGACTAGCAACCCTCCCCTCCTGCCCACTATGAAGGACTAGCAACCCTCCCCTCCTGCCCACTATGAAGGACTAGCAACCCTTCCCCCACAGTATCAGTTTGCATTCCTTCTTTTTTTCTCTTTTTGAAAAT
Organism: Conus canariensis; assembly: GCA_033310375.1. Classification (NCBI taxonomy): domain Eukaryota; kingdom Metazoa; phylum Mollusca; class Gastropoda; order Neogastropoda; family Conidae; genus Conus; species Conus canariensis. The sequence continues at coordinate 80,889,044 of CM065726.1, forward strand.
CTTTCAAAATAGGTGCTCCATTCCGCCTCACAGCAGGTCGAATGGAGTGCCTATTTTGAAAGATTTGAGTACCAAGTTTGAAAGATTTAAAAAAACAAACAAAAAAAACCACCACCTGTCTCCAGCGCATCTTCAAAATTAGACGGCCAGAGAAGATCAACAATGAAGACCTACGGAAGCAAGCAGGACAGGACCCAGAGGCCAAGCAGATTCTGCGGAGGAAGTGGGGCTGGATTGGACACACTCTAGTCTCAGAAAGCCAGCATCCAGCACCACACACCAAGCCCTGACATGGAAACCGCAGGGGAAAAGGAAGAGTGGCCGACCTCGCAGCAGCTGGAGGCAGGACACTGAGGCAGAGATGAAGAGGCAGGGGACCAACTGGACAGACATTCAGCAAGCAGCCCAGAACTGAGTGTGATGGTGGAGTATTGTTGATGGCCTATGCTCACCCTCGAGCTATGGGCCTAAGTAAGCAAGTAAGTAAGTGCTCCATTCCACCTCACACCAGCTTGTATTTGTTATTGCACGCCTTCCTTCCTCCCTGCCCCCCCCCCCCCCCCCCCCATCCCCCCTCCTCCCAGCCCCTGTTCACAATATAGAATGTAGAGATTAAGCCTAAAACATGCCCTTCCAAGTCCCTGTTCATGTCTCACTTTTAGTTTTGCACCCCCCCCCCCCCATTCCCCCCTCCTCCCAGCCCCCGTTCACAATATAGAATGAAGAGATTAAGCCTAAAACATGCCCTTCCAAGTCCCTGTTCATGTCTCACTTTTAAGTTTTTGCACCCCCCCCCCCCCCATTCCCCCCTCCTCCCAGCCCCCGTTCACAATATAGAATGAAGAGATTAAGCCTAAAACATGCCCTTCCAAGTCCCTGTTCATGTCTCACTTTTAAGTTTTTGCACACCCCCCCTCCAACCAGAGCCCATCAAGTTAAAAAAGTCAGCACTGAACATTAGCACAGATACTATGTGAAGGGAGGATTTCTGCATCTTGTGTACAAATATATATGCATATGTTTTCATCTCTCTCTCTTTCTCTCTCTCTCTGACATCTGCACCTCTCTCTCTCTCTCGTTCTCTCTCTCTCTCGCTCTCTCTCTCTCTGACATCTGCCTCTCCAAGGAAAGCATGTGCTTGCTGGAATGACTAATTCCGTGTATGTCTGTTGTTTGTACATCCATTAGAGAAGTCAGAGTCCAAGCGCAGAGCAACATCCTTCATTTCTCAGCCGCGCATGTGGACAAGGCCACCAAGACCCAGACGAAGACCACATGAATGAAGATATCAACAACTGGCTTCTATGTGGACAAATTTTTACTTTCTAGGATACATAGAGCTGTGTGTTTAAACCTGTTATCAGGGCAGTAGCACGACTGTGGCACATGCTGTTACCTGTATAATTATACATACAGATTATGACGGCCTACTCTGTGGCTATGAACCAAAGGAATGCTGAATAATGATTCTGTTAGGAAGAGGACTGAAGGAGATGGGGAGGAGGGGGGGGGGGGCAGTGTTCCCCCTGCTAGCTCCTGAAATGAAGCCAGTGGTCAGGCTGCCCAGCCAGCTGAAGGGGTTAGATCTACTTCCTTTCCACTACTTGTGGACCACTTGGGGGATACCTCAAACCTAGACAGCTGAAGGGGTAGATCAACTTCATCCACTACTTGTGGACCACTTGGGGGATACCTCAGACTAAATCTACTTCATCCACTACTTGTGGACCACTTGGAGGATACCTCAGACTAAATCTACTTCATCCACTACTTGTGGACCACTTGGGGGATACCTCAGACTAGATCTACTTCATCCACTACTTGTGGACCACTGGGGGATACCTCAGACCTAGACAGCTGAGGGGTAGATCTACTTCATCTACTACTTGTGGACCACTGGGGGATACCTCAGACCTAGACAGCTGAGGTATGAGATCTACTTCATCCACTACTTGTGGACCACTGGGGGATACCTCAGACCTAGACAGCTGAGGGGGTATATCTACTTCGTCCACTACTTGTGGACCACTGGGGGATACCTCAGACCTAGACAGCTGAGGGGGTAGATCTACTTCATCCACTACTTGTGGACCACTAAGGGGTAGATCTACTTCATCCACTACTTGTGAACCACTATCTTGGGGGATTCCTCAGACCTAGACAGCCATGGCACCAGCCAACGTATCATATATAATTCAAGAGTAGCAAAAGTGGTCCAAATCCTCAGACAAGTCCAATAATTTTCACAGTCACAACCATGTTTTCATGCTTATGTCCCTTGCACAACGTCCTTCCGAATGTTGAATGCATGTTACCGTTTTTATCCAATTTGCGTATGTCACATCAAATCGGATATCATTCTTGCGCTGATACTTTAGCTACATTCCACAGTGTAAAGATTAACGACACCACACCCACGTTCGCTGTTGACACTGCCACTGACAAAGTGGTTGGGAGACTCCACCTACCATGCTGATGGTGATATATGTCTTCAAGATACTGTCGTTAAAAATTTTTTGGTAAAACTTGTTGGGTAATAGGAGGTAATGTTGCTTATAGCCCAGCTGACCGCAAAGGGCCATATCTGGGCTGTCGAATCATACATTTATTTCATATTTACATACCTTAAAAACTGAAGAAAACTAGTTGTTTCCAACAACATTTTCCATTTCAATATGGCTGCCACAAGTTTCCGATGCAATCTACTTTTTAATGTCAAAATAAGCGACAATCTTGCCCCTGCATGTTCACCAGCTTCTGCGGCCTTCAGTACATGAAAGATCTGTGTCCTTTTTATGAAGGTATACATTCCCCCCACCCCACCCACTCCCTTCCAAGTGTCCTTCATAGCAGTACAGGCCATAGGGCTGGGCCTGTTTGGCCACAGGTCTGAGATGGACTACAGTAAACATCTCAGGGTACATCAACACCACGCACCACACAGACGGCCTGATTGGCCACAGGTCTGAGACAGACTACAGTAAACATCTCAGGGTACATCAACACCACGCACCACACAGACGGCCTGTTTGGCCACAGGTCTGAGACAGACTACAGTAAACATCTCAGGGTACATCAACACCACGCACCACACAGACGGCCTGATTGGCCACAGGTCTGAGACAGACTACAGTAAACATCTCAGGGTACATCAACACCACGCACCACACAGACAGCCTGTTTGGCCACAGGTCTGAGACGGACTACAGTAAACATCTCAGGGTACATCAACACCACGCACCATGCAGACAGCCTGTTTGGCCACAGGTCTGAGACAGACTACAGTAAACATCTCGGGGTACATCAACACCACGCACCACACAGACGGCCTGTTTGGCCACAGGTCTGAGACGGACTACAGTAAACATCTCAGGGTACATCAACACCATGCACCATGCAGACAACATATAGACGACAGGAACAAACTAACAAAGGTTTTTTTCTTTTTTTTTTTTTTTTCTTTTTATACTGAGACCATCACAAATTGTACTTTCGTTATCCCAAATGACTTTAAGAAAAATTTACGGGGAAAAAAACAAACTCCCACCCTCGTCCTCCCTCTTGTTAATGTATTTAGTTCTCCCACTGTGAAATTCAACGCCCTAGGGCTTCAAGTATCTAGCCTTGTATATATACTCTTGTTCTACCATCTGCCTTGCAATGAGACAAGTTCCTCTTTTTCAGTAAACACACACACACACACACACACACACACACACACACACACGGACACACAACACAAGTATGACCTAATGGCCTGAATGCAGTGGAGAGCAGTCCCATTGTGGACAGCTCAGCCTCCTCGAAACAGATGGCTATCTCTTAATATCCCTCGAAGTTCATCCACTTCCTGGTTGTCAACAAGTGCAGGAAAGATCCACACAGAGCATGTTGGGTCGTACAGCAAACAACCTCCTCCTGTTTGAGGAATGGCGGCCTAAGAGTCGCCGCATCACTACCAATCCACAGACGTGTAAGTTGCCCTTCCCCTCTCCCTCTTTTCTTTCCCCCAAAGATGTGATATACTGATATTGCAAAATGACACATTTTCGGGGGGGGGGGGGATCCTCCATTATCTAGAACATTATTGGAAACAAATTTTCAAAAAACTGAACAAAACTTCTTGTCTTTTTTTCAGCACACACAGGGGAACAGAAAGTGGGAGGGTTCCGAGTAGGGGAATTTGTGGGACGGCGTGGAAATATGGGGAAATGGCAGAGGCGGGGGGGGGGGTGGGGACGGGGGAGAGGGGAAAGAGGAATGGGGGGGGGGGGGGGGGGGGGGGGAACCAGACATGTAGAAAAACCGATCCTCTTTCCTCCAGCAAGTTTCATAGCGTTTACAGGACCTTGTAGAAGGAAGTACAATACGCTGATTATTCACCCTGCGTGTCCTCCTGTCAAATAATAACACTTCAGTCTGTGACTCAGACTAGAAGACAGCCTGAGCACATGACCAGAGCGCTGGGATGTACATCCATATTATTGCAGCAGCAGGAAAGATCCCTGCACTACAGCAGGATGCAGACCCTCAGGTTTCATTTGTTGTTTTGTTTTTTTTCAATCAAACAAGTAGGCTCACGATCGCTTCAAACAGGAAAGCGACCATTCATGTCGAGTGTGCCCTTTGCCCTGGGCTAATGAAAAGACTAACAGGCTGACTGGCAAATCACATAAACAGTGCACAGCGAATGAACAATGAGCTACAGGTAAGAATAGATCTTCTAATCTGCACAATGTAGAATTCATATCTTGAAATTCAAGATAAATCTGGAAGCACTGTTATGGCAGTGCACACTGAACATTGTTTCAAAATAAATAAACAACCAAATAAATAAAAACATGCACTGTTATGTATGTACTGTAGTGTTACCATAACCACTCCCAACTACAGTGAAACCTGCCTGTAAACACCCTCCACGTCAAACGCTTCTTCTTCACATCCAAATGAGCGTGTCTGGAAGACGTGATCTCTTCAGCAGCGTTGGCTTACCCTTCCAGCTCACACTCCCTCTCTTTGGTATTGTTCCAATGACACCAACACTGTTTTCAATTCTTGTACACGTACAGACGACCCAAAACAAAACTCACATCTCCCGCTCTCTTTTTCTTCCCTGTCTAAACCCCAGGTTTCACAACTGGTGAGACTTCAGCCAATGCAACCACTGGGGGGGGGGGGGGGGGGGGGGGGGGGGGGGCACAATCTAAGCATCTTCTTAGTGTGTATGTGTTTTAATTTCACTGTCAGGGGGGGAGGGGGGTAAAAAAAAAAAAAAAAGCATATTCTGCACACATTAAAAAAAAAAAGCATATTCTGTACATATAACAGTGTTTTTATTCTGCAATACTTTATCATCCATAATCAAAAATGACCCCCCCCCCCCCCCCCCCCCCCCCCCCCCCCCCACCACTACCACCAAGCTGCATGTATTTGGACAAAATTTTGAAATTGTGGATTTTTTTTCCCCACAAAATTCAGGATTTTCAGAATAATTTCTCAACTAGGGAAATTCCAGAAAAAATTCCAAGAGAGCTGGCAGCTATGTCTAGTACATGTACTGATGACACTGAGGCAGAACTATTCAAAGAACATGCAACATCTCATACATGTATAGACAACACAAGGCTATTGAAAGGGCATCCAATATCTCATACATGTACAGACAACACACAGACAGAACTATTCAAAGAACATCCAACATCTCATACATGCATAGACAACACAAAGCTATTCAAAGGACATCCAACATCTTACACATGTATAGACAACACAAAGCTGTTCAAAGGACATCCAACATCTCAAACATGTACAGACAACGCACAGACAGAGCCATTCAAATAACACCAAACATGACTACTCTTAATACTGTCCGTTCATGGTACAAAGGGACAGACAGAAAGGGACAATGTCATTCAAATGACGCCAACACACTGTTTAAACTTCTCTAATCCAGGTACAAACAAGACAGAGACAGATTGAGACAAGTCATTCAGACAGCAAAGACACAGACAGAGACAGACTAAGTCATTTAGACACCAAAAGACAAGAGACAGACTGTGACAAATCATTTAGACACCAAAAGACAAGAGACAGACTGAGACAAGTCATTTACACTCCAAAAGCCAGAGACAGACTAAGTCGTTTAGACACCAAAAGACAAGAGACAGACTAAGTCATTTAGACACCTAAAGACAGAGACAGACTAACTAAGTGATCTAGACAGCACAAGACAGACACAGACTGAGACAACTCAGGACTGGATTACTTTCAAAATCCACGAAGACGTCGCCCCCTTTCGATGGGGGGTCAGGGTTGATCAGAATTCGCAGCAGGTTTCCCATGTTGAAAGACTGTGACCTGAAAAAAAAAGCAAAAGAAAATTGAAATAATTGTTATACACTTGAAGGGGTCTGGCCTGACAAAGTGACAGACAACGACAGGCCTCTTTCAGTCTTTGGTTGCTAATGACAGGTACTCGTTCAGTCTTTGGTTGCTAACGACAGGTACTCTTTCAGTCTTTGGTTGCTAACGACAGGTACCCTTTCAGTCTTTGGTTGCTAACGACAGGTACTATTTCAGTCCTTCATTGCTAACGGCAGGTACCCTTTCATTGCTCTAGCTCTGCTGACCACACTGCGTCAGTGTAAGGAAGGAGAGTGTTGAGGAGGTGACAGTCCTGATATGGCCCCACCCTCCTGATCGACTGGACTCCGCAGGACATGAATGGAACTGACCACACCTCCCCCCCCCAGGGCTGTCAACAAGCAGGTGAAAAACATGGGTGACCCCTTCAACGAGCAGCCAACAACTGAGACAAAACACAATCGACAAATGACACAAACACAAGTCATGACATGGTCCCTACACAATGTGACATCCTTATAAGGCAGGTAAGTACACAAGCACAAGTCACAACAGGTCCCTACGCTACTGACATCCTTAAACTTTAACCCTTACCAAACTTCCTGGGTCTTCTATGACCCAGGGACTCAATAAAAACATCATATCTTATGAATGGATAGAACTATGCTCACGAAATCTTAGCAGTTTGTTAACGATCCTAGTAGCCTGTTGGTCACAGGAATTTCATGTATGGGCACAATCAATTATCAGCGTAATTAGTCGCGGACCCCCTCCCCCCAGGACCCATACATTTTAATGGGTCTAACATGACCCACGCCATCGGGTGAGGCATAAGCTGGTGAACCGCTCTTTTTCAGGTGTGGGTCTTACAGGACCCGCGTGATCTGAATAGGGATGAGCGATAAGAAAAGCCTCTGGTCTTGGGCGACCCGCATCATCGGGTCTGTGCAGTCAAAAACGTCATTGGGTAAAGGTTAAGGCAGGTCAGACCAGTCCAGGGGCTGACAATACCTGGCAAAACGTCATTGGGTAAAGGTTAAGGCAGGTCAGACCAGTCCAGGGGCTGACAACACCTAGCAAAACGTCATTGGGTAAAGGTTAAGGCAGGTCAGACCAGTCCTGGGGC
>CM065726.1:80901532-80914032 GCA_033310375.1 Conus canariensis
CACTTCTCTGTGAGGTTTTGACAATGTCTGAAAGTAGTCAGCCCTGTGTGTTGGGACCTCACACAAACAGACAAATGAACTGCAGGCCAAGCTCAAGATGATGCTGACCTTTCCACCGAAGCACCTAAACCATCCCTCTCTTCCTTCTTCAGCTGATTTCATGGACTGATCCATCACTCTGACCTCCTCTGTTCACACGCTTGGTCAGTTGGTGTGACTGGTGGTCACACAACTTTCCTCATGGCGGCACCATACTTAGATGCCACAGACTGAGTTTCTTGAGTGTCACAGATTGAGTTTTTTGAGTGTCACAAATTGAGTTTCTTGAGCTCTGTCAACCTTCTTCCATCCCTGACCTGCTTCCTAAGGTCACCACCCACACTGCTGTGGATACCACCCACGATGCTAAGGACACCACCCACACTGCTGTGGACACCACCCACGCTGCTAAGGACACCACCCACACTGCTGTGGACACCACCCACGCTGCTGTGGATACCACCCACGCTGCTAAGGACACCACCCACACTGCTGTGGACACCACCCACACTGTTGTGGACACCACCCACGCTGCTGTGGACACCACCCACGCTGCCGGCTTTGCAGTTTGTACTCTCTGAGGACACCACCCACACTGCTGGCTTTGCAGTTTGTACTCTCTCATCTGGGTTACAAGCTTTTTCTGCCACTCCACCCTCTGTACAGAATCAGTAACTTTCATAGGGGCCGGAGTAGCTCAGTGGTAGAGCACCAGACTCGTGATCTTGGTGATCCTGGGGTTCACAGGTTCGAATATCCGCCGGGCTGTTTCGGTACTAGGGAATTTTTCCCTCCAAGTTAACACTGACTCCATTTCCCATACAGTGCTTCGAATGAGACTTTAAACCGAGGTTCCATGTGTGAAGGCACGCATAACATCTTACACACACGTCAAATCCCATCAGCAACTTTCGGAAGAGAAGGCCAGTTTGGCCGCTGGCATGGATGACACATTACACATAGCATGCACCTTCCCTCAAGTTGGAGTATGGCTGCCTTAAAGGCGGGATAAAGGTCATACACACAAAACTCCACTCCCTTTGTTGGGTAGAAGGGATTAATCCTTGCCTGTCTATACAGGAGTGTCCCGCAGGAGTATCAGCCTGCATACGCAGAAAGAAAGAAAATCACTTTCATAAAGTGGAAACCCGCCAGCCCACCTCACGTTTGGCTCCTCTACATGTTGACCAGACTACTCTATCACTGGGTTCTCTTCACTAGGTCTCTTCTTCTTCTTCTGCGTATAAAGGCTGAAACTCCTGCGGACACTCCCTGTATAGACAGGCAAAGATTAATCCCATCTGCCCAACAAAGGCAGTCAAGTTTGGTGTGTATGACCGTTTTTTTTGTCCCGCCATTAACCCTTTGACTCCCAGAACTATTTGTAATTTTTTGGGAAAAAACACCAACCTTACAAAAAAAATCGCAAAAATTCAAGTATTGCTCTAAAGCATACAGAAGTATACATTTTCTTGAAGGAAAATGAATGGAGAATATGATTATTATATGTTTCATGTTGACAGGATGAGATAACTCACAATCATGGGAAGATAACCAAGATTAAAAAAAAACAAAAAACAATATTTTGAAAAAAAAATCCATGAAAATTCAAGTCTCAATATATCATAGGTGGAAATGGTATTGAAATGTGCACAAATCTATAGGACATAACAACCAAGTGCAATTATTTACTAAAAAAGCACACAGTGTGTTCAGGGATGCATTGAGTAATGCATGTCAATGTCGGCTAGAGATGCGACGTTTACTAGCACTTCACCCATCATACAAAAAAATTGGCAAAAAATTAACATAACAAGTGTTGTCAACCACTGTCACTAGCATCACACTCTAACAATTTTTGTGTCACATTTTAACAATTTTTTTTCCTCTCCTATCACGTCCTCAACTACGCCCACTACCAGCACGACCACGCCCCCTACCTGTCGATGTACTTGGTAGATCAATATCCTCATCCCGATAATCTGAATCACTTGACTCATTGTCAGGATGATCGACAACCACGTCACCTTCATTTTCCTTTCACTTTCGTCGTTGCTAATTTCACCTTTGCACGGCGTTTCAAACACAATTCTCACCACCTCTTCGGCAGTAAATCTTCTGGCAAACATGTTGATCTGCTCGACTAATTTTCGCTTTACAAAACGCAAAACAACGCATCAAAATCGACCCAAAACTTGCTGAGAAATCGCTTCAAACACGCTGTATGGGAGCCGCCATTTGCAAGCAAGTAAACAATATCATGTGACCGGTCAGATGATCCAATTATGCGATGACCCTTGAACCGCGGCTATATCCGCGGCCGGGAGTGAAAGGCTTAAGGCAGCCATACTCCAACTTCAGGGAAGGTGCATGCTATGTGTAACGTGTCATCCATACCAACTGGCCAAACTGGCCATCTCTTCCGAAAGTTGCTGATGGGACTTGACGTGTGTGCAAGATGTTATGCGTGCGTTCACACATGGAACCTCGGTTTATAGTCTCATTCCAAGGACTGTATGGGAAATGGAGTCAAAACCAATGTTAACTCTGAGGGAAAAATCCTGCTGTACCGAAACGACCCGGCATAGGTTTGAACTCGCAACCCCCACATCACCAAGATTACAAGTCCGGCGCTCTACCACTGAGCTACTCCGGCCCCCACTAGGTCTCTGATCAGCTAGGGATCTGTACAGAACTGCGTTTTCCCTGCCAATGAACCCACTGAATCTTCCTGCCCTATGTATATATACATGTATCAACGAAGTTACACACAGAAGGCAGCACATCAACAAAGTTATACACAGAAGACTGCACATCAACAAAGTTACTTACACACAGAAGACTGCACATCAACAAAGTTATACACAGAAGACTGCAAATCAACTAAGTTACAAACAGAAGACAGCACATCAACTAAGTTACACACAGAAGACAGCACATCAACTAAGTTATACACAGAAGACTGCACATCAACTAAGTTACACACAGAAGACAGCACATCAACTAAGTTACTTACACATAGAAGACTGCACATCAACTAAGTTACAAACAGAAGACAGCACATCAACTAAGTTACACACAGAAGACAGCACATCAACTAAGTTACAAACAGAAGACAGCACATCAACTAAGTTACACACAGAAGACAGCACATCAACTAAGTTACAAACAGAAGACAGCACATCAACTAAGTTATACAGAGAAGACTGCACATCAACTAAGTTACAAACAGAAGACAGCACATCAACTAAGTTACAAACAGAAGACAGCACATCAACTAAGTTACAAACAGAAGACAGCACATCAACTAAGTTACAGAAGACAGCAGATGAACCCCATTACACATGTAGAAGGCAGCAGTAAAACATTGCATATTTAGAGCGACAGTGAAAAATGTAAAAAGAACACATGGTAGACCATGTAAAAAGACCCATTTAAAACTATGTTGGCAGACCATGTAAAACAGATCCAACAGCCTTGTTAAAACAATCTCCAATGGAACTGTATGTTGGCAAACCATGTAAAACAGACCCAACAGCCTTGTTAAAACAATCTCCAATGGAACTGTATGTTGGCAGACCATGTAAAACAGATCCAACAGCCTTGTTAAAACAATCTCCAATGGAACTGTATGTTGGCAGACCATGTAAAACAGACCCAACAGCCTTGTTAAAACAATCTCCAATGGAACTGTATGTTGGCAGACCATGTAAAACAGATCCAACAGCCTTGTTAAAACAATCTCCAATGGAACTGTATGTTGGCAGACCATGTAAAACAGACCCAACAGCCTTGTTAAAACAATCTCCAGTGGAACTGTATGTTGGCAGACCGTGTAAAACAGATCCAACATCCTTGTTAAAACAATCTCCAATGGAACTGTATGTTGGCAGACCATGTAAAACAGATCCAACAGCCTTGTTAAAACAATCTCCAATGGAACTGTATGTTGGTAGACCATGTACAACAGATCCTAGCCTTGTTAAAACAATCTCCAATGGAACTGTATGTTGGCAGACCATGCAATTGCAAAACAGATCCAACAGCCTTGTTAAAACAATCTCCAATGGAACTGTACGTTGGCAGACCATGTAAAACAGACCCAACAACCTTGTTAAAACAATCTCCAATGGAACTACATGTTGGCAGACCATGTAAAACAGACCCAACAGCCTTGTTAAAACAATCTCCAATGAAACTGTTGAACTTGAAGAAGAAGGGAGACAGAGGGGAAGACAGTATTAAAAAAAAAAAAAAATGGACTGACAACATTGCAGAATGGAAAGTGTAATTTTTTAAACATCTGCAGAAACCTAAGCCTTCTCGGACAACCCACAGATCTGGAGGAGCCTGTTATACTGTTCTTCACTGTGGTGCTGGAGTGACTGCCCACAGAACTGGAGGAGCCTGTTATACTGTTCTTCAGTGTGATGCCGGAGTGACTGCCCATGGAGTGAGGGGAGAAAAAGATGTGAGAAGAAGCAGTGGTAAGTATTAAATCAATAAATGGCAGAGTTTTCAGCAAACAACCAAGGACCAAGCTAATCATGTCAGGCTTAATCAGTTAAATTTGTTTATTTATGCCACTGGTAATTCTATTTCTGTATATATCAGGGGTGGGAGCAGAAAATCATAGCTGTAATGAAAAGGCCGGGTGTCCAGGGGGCTGCTTTACGCCCCTGGTGGGGTGCAGGGGCAATGCTCTGGTGGGGGGTGGGGGGTAACGCCCCCCAAACACTGAAGAACATTTATCTTGCCAAGACACTTTTGTGGCCTCTCCTTGAAAACAAAGTTAATAATTAACTTCTATACAAAAAGACTCCAAATATGACAAAATATGACTTACAGCTTAAATATATCAAACTGAAAATGTTATGCCAAGTACTTAGAATACATCTTAAATTCAGTAAACCATCAAAACAAAATAGGATGGAATGTATTTACTCACCAGTGATGTTAATAGAAGATAGTGGCCAAATTTCAATCACTTAATTTATAAGTTCAAGAATGAGGATTCTGTGTGTGTGTGTGTATGTGTTGTGTGGTGTGTGTGTGTGTGTGTGTGTGTGTGTGTGTGTGTGTGTGTGTGTGTGTTTAGTCTTACAAGGCTTAAATTCAGCTGAGACTCAATGTCTGCACAAGCACTGGATTGGAACAAACACTGAGCAAAATCAAAAGCTGCAGTGGGCCAAGTCTCACAACAGAAATCAGTGGCTGATGGAACTGAGGCATCTGAAAAATGAAAGTCAAAGGTTAGAGTGGATGCATGTTTCAGCACATTCAATCTCTCCCCATGTTTTGTCTCCCGGGAATGCACTTCGATCGACTCTTTACCATCTGACTTGGCCGACTGCACAGTATACACCAAGCAGCGCCCACTTCATTTGTTTTCCGCAGCCATTTTCTGAACAGACGATTCAATTTGTCAGTCTCATCTATCCATTCATTGCTCCACTTGTTTTTCTTCAGGTCATTGTCGATCTTCCGTGCCTCTGCTTCATCGTTAATCAGCTCCATTTTTGACAATTTATACAAAGCACAATGATAATTATGGTCTTCGCGCACTGAAAACAAGAAGGCGGATTTCAAATACGAGTGGCGTGAAAACCTGAATCGGAACATGGAACGCGCACACAGAAAAAAAAAGAAGAAAAAAAAAGGAAGAATTTGCTATTCGGAATTCCGTATCAATACAGAAGGTCTCCCACCCTGATATATACTACGTAGTGTCAAATGTGAGGCTATCTTGTCATTAAATGATTAGGTATATCACAGGTCTAAAACACATAACAAACTTGACCATATCATACAGAAAGGTATCTGACATTGTGGAAATTCATTATAAAGTAAATTTTTGTACTGAAAGTTATGTTAAAATTCAAACTAAAAGCTGTTAACACTCTGCTGCTACTATTGCACTTGTTAGTCAAGGATCACCAAATACAAGAACTGTTAGAGACCTTGCTATTACTTGGTTCTGAATTTTCATTATAGTATTGAAAAAATAAAAGGAAATGAAAATGAGGTAAGGCCAGTCTGTCAGCATAAACCACTGAGTGACCATGACAATGAATGAATAGTCTGTTAGCATAAACCACTGAGTGACCGTGACAATGAATGAATAGTCTGTTAGCATAAACCACTGAGTGACCGTGACAATGAATGAATAGTCTGTCAGCATAAACCACTGAGTGACCGTGACAATGAATGAATCCAGTCTGTCAGCATAAACCACTGAGCGATCGTGACAATGAATGAATTAAGTATTTGGAGAGTTTCTTCTTGCAGTCTGTCACCATAAACCACTGAGTGACCGTGACAATGAATGAATAGTCTGTCAGCATAAACCACTGAGTGACCATGACAGTGAATGAATAGTCTGTCAGCATAAACCACTGAGTGATCGTGACAATGAATGAATTAAGTATTTGGTGAGTTTCTTCTTGTAGTCTGTCACCATAAACCACTGACTGACTGAGTGACCGTGACAATGAATGAACAAGTATTTGATGAGTTTCTTCTTGTGTGAGGTAGTTGGCTCTTTGTCATAAAAAAAAAAGTTGCCAAATCATCACCATTCATCAGCTTTACAGCTAGTGACAACAACAAGTAATAGTAAATAATACTAATAATGCATGCTGTTTTCATCGACAACTTGCATCAGTGACCAGTATAACTTGATCTTAATTCTAAGAGAAAGGTATTCTCATTGCTGAAACCTAGATGAAGTTCACTACTGCACCCCCCCCCCCCCCTTCCTCCTCCTCCAGTCCTTCCGTTTTAGCAAGTCCTACAACTTTCAGAGTCTTTGCTTTTGTCTGACTCATTCGACTAGCCCTCTTACAGAGAGAATGTCCGAGTCATTCGACTGGCCCTCTTGAGAATGGCTGCTCTCCATGACAGCATTAATGAATGAGATGGAAAAGAGGAAAAGGGGAACTAAATAAAGGACATTGCCTCTCTCTCTCTCTCTCTCTCTCTGGAACTCACTTCCACCAAGTCTACAAAATATGAATACTTTAAAACTTTTCAAGAAACATTTCATCATCATCACAGGCATTTACAAAAACATTTAATTTTCATGTCTTGAGCAGTAATCCGCTTATTTGATTAAAATGATTAGTGTCCATTACAGTCTTCTGTTAACCATACTTTGAATACACCGTCTAAACATATAACCTACTCCGTTAAATTGCTCATCCGCACTCCCACTCTGTCTACCATCCCTCTTCTCCTCCCTCTACTTACCGTTCTCTCTCCCCCCCCCCCCCTTCTGACCTCTCTCTCTCTAGTTTTCTTTGTTTGCTTGTTTGTTTGTAAGTTTCCTTCTGTTTGACTACCCACCATGTCATTACTACTGTTATGAACAGTCTGCTTTTCATTTTAGAATTAAGATTACAGTGCTGCTATGTTGGATTGTGATATATGTTGAAATAATGTATGCATGACATTGACAAGGGCAGAATGTAAGACTAGGCTTTGGCCTAAAACCTTCATCCTTGCATATTAAAGATCAATCAATCAATTAAACAATCCCCCTCTCTCTCTCAGTCTCTGTATTGGACAATATTTGGCTACCCCAACATGCAGCAAAATCTTCAAAGATATGAAGCTGGCCGCCTAACAAGAGGAAGTAAGAGTGTCAGCCTTTTCTACCAACTAAAACGTAAAGTTCTCTGTGGAGTCAGTTTAAATATCAGTAGATCATACATTGGTGCGGCAAAAGTGTGAGCATTATCTGAAAATCCGTCAACAATTCTATCACAAATTGTTTAGAAAATTATTCTAAAATAAAAGAAACAGTCAGTTTGTTAATTCGAAGAACTATAATTGAGTACGTACCGTTACAAACTCAGAACAAACTCATAATTGATGCTCCTTTCAGTTTTTTCTGACAATACACAGAGCAGGAAGTGAATGGAGTCAGGGGAGATGACTTACAAACACTGTGTGACATCATGCGATCATTATTTCAGGTCGCACTCCAGAATTTGTGTGGTCCTGTCCACAGAAGCCGAAGATCTATTGTAGCCAGAGATACAGGGAGGTAGTCGCTCTCTGCGTGAGATTTTCATCCAGAGTATTCCTCTGTTTGTCCACTTCATCGTCGTGCGTCTTTTCTGTTTTCGGGAGAATAAAAGGTTGCAAGCGAACGAGTTAAGAAGCATATTTATTTATCTCGAAAATGACACATTACAGTATAAATATAATGAGTGTGTGTGTGTGTGTGTGTGTGTGTGTGTGTGTGTGTGTGTGTGTGTGTGTGTGTGTGTGTGTGTGCGTGTGTGTGTGCGTGCGTGCGTGCGTGCGTGCGTGCGAGTGAGTGTGTGTGTGTAGTAGTAGTAGTACTACTACTAGTAGTAGTACTTCAGTTTTACGTCTTTTCACATATGTGATATTAGAGAGAGAGAGAGAGAGAGAGAGAGAGGAGAGAGAGAGAGAGAGAGAGAGAGAGAGAGAGATGTCTGTGACCATGTAAGTGTATGCATAATGTGGATTTCTAAGTGCATATAAATGTCCCTCTAAGCATCCCTACAACATACCTGCAAATAATCTTAAAGTAAATGCTTAACTGGACTACAAATTAAGGAGAAAACAACACTGAAGGCAAGCTTTAAATCTGAAAAGACATCACACAATGACATGCCTGATAATGGTGGTAAGTGAGCTTGAAGAGGTAAACAGTCAAACAGCAAATGCTTGCTGGTTATTCTTCGTTCTCCACAAATACATTTTGCTTCGTTTGTATATTTAGTTTTTAAGGCATCAAGTTTTAATTTATAGAATATTGAAATGAAATTTCTGTATTGGTACATATTTTTCACTTGTAAATGAGGAATGCTGTTTACATGTTCATAATTAATTAAAAGAGTGTTTTTATCAGCCACACCAAGAAACGTATTTTTGTAGTGTTTTCTGAATCGGCACCAGATGGTTTGCTTTAATAATTGATTGACTTCAGGTAAAGAAAAGGATACATTCAATACCGTGGCGCACTTTTCATTTCTGGCTCCTCTCTTTGCACATATATCAGCTAGCTCATTACCCCAAATACCACAATGTGATGGTATCCAACAGAAGGTGACATCAGTTCCTTTACATATCAAGACATGAATAAGATGACATATTTCATTTGCAAGAAAGTTGCTCGAAATGGTATTTGGAAACTTTATGGTTTGCAGAACAGACATTGAATCCACACAAATAACTACTTTAAATATTGATTGTGGCAAGTCAATTAAATGTGACAATGCCATAATAATAGCTATCATTTCGGCGACAAATATTGATCTGCCTTTTCTGATGGAATATATCTTTTCAACCTTTTGTGATGGTATAACAAAAGCAGAAACTGACTGATTATTAGACAATACTGAACCATCTGTGTAAACTTTAAGATGTTGAGGATATTTCTCTTGTATATGCATTTTTACAGAATAAGATAAAATATTTGGTTGGTCCGTTTTGCTCACATCAGTGTAATCAAGATCAAAATGTGCCCTGTTTCTTTCCCAACCTGGAGGAGAAATCAAGGCCACCTTCGCTAATGTATCAGAACTGACTGTTGACTCTTTCAAAAGATTTTCTGTACAAGAACCAATGGTAGAATATGATGAAATAGTCTGAGCTCTTTTTGGATAATGAGATTCAGGTTTTATAGCAATCTCATTTTCGTTCACACCTGTGAGCGTTGAACATTTCATTACATATTTGGCAAGTGTTAGCTTTCTATGTTCGTCTAATGGTAAAATATTGATTTCCTTATAAGTTCGGTAAGTGGAAGCATGGAAAGGAAGACCAAGACATAATTTATAGGCTTTACTATCTATGCTCTGCAGCTTTTGTAACAAGTGTTTAGGGGCACTGAAGAAAGTCTCTTGTGCATAGCATAATTTTGATCGGATCAGTGATGTAGCTAAATGTTTTAAAAGTGATTATATCCTGACACCAGCTTTGTTTACTGATAATTTTCAAAAAGTTTAGTGTTTTTCTAGCTTTGTTCAGAAGGTACTGAATATGAAAATTCCACGTTAATTTAGATGTTAAATATACTCCTAAAAACTTAACTAAAGGTTTGTAGTCAAGTGTGACTGCATTCATTTTAAAAGAGGGCAAATCGCTTGTATCAGCGCCATTGTTAAATAACACCATGTATGTTTTCTCACAAGAAAACATAAGACCATTCGCAAACATGTATCTACCAAGACTGTCTAATTCATTTTGGTAAAGTTTTTTGTAGTAATTAAGTGTTGTTTTAGGACAATTTTTCCTTATTGAAGTATCCATCCATATGCACAGATCGTCAGCATACTGCGCAGCTGTGATATTTTTGCTTATATGTTTTGGAAGATCACAGAGTAAAATGTTAAACAACATTGGAGCTATCACAGAGCCTTGTGGAATTCCAGTTTGTAATGATTTAAATTCAGAGTACGTATTTTCTACTTTAACTTGTAGCTTTCTGTCTTGAACAAATTCTCTGATATAATAATAAAGATTGCTAGATAGACCTATGTTTCTTAATTTGAATAACAATCTGGTTGTTTCTTAATTTGAATAACAATCTGGTATGCCAGACACTATCGAAAGCTCTTTTAACGTAAAAAAATGTAGCCAAAACGCTTTTTCGTTTTGCAAATTGGTTTTTAATTTGTGTGGTTATTTTAACTATATGATCGATGACTGATCTTCCTTTTCCAAAACCGGCTTGATTGTGTGGTATTACGTCATATTTATCACAATAATATATCAATCTATTCAGAACTATTTTTTCCATTAGTTTAGAGACATGAGAGGTTAAAGCTATTGGTCGATAACTACTTACAATTGTTGCAGATTTACCTTGTTTTAATATGGGAATTACTACTGACTGCTTCAATATTCCTGGCATAACACCCTCTGACCAAATCTGTTGAAATATTGTTTGCAAAAAATTTATGAAATTATTTGGTAAGTGTTTCAACATAGAGTTTGAAATTGGGTCTAACCCTACATATGATGTTTTGTTAGTTAATGAAAAAATAGCATCATTCACCTCATGTATTGTAATAGGTGCATTGACAAAAAGATCACTATTTGCATGTGGCTCATCATAGGGATGTTTCTTTTCTTCCTCTTCTCGAAGCTGTCTACATTCTGGTGAAAGACTTTCCATTCGCATTGTCCTTGAGAATATATCCGCAAATGCTTCTGCCTTTTCCGCTGAAGTTGGAAATTTGTTATTATCCAGTTTAATGGGATATCGAGGAAGATTTAACCCATGTTTCATGTCCTGGAACTTTTTCCACACTTTCTGAAAATCTTTATGCTGAGAAACCTCTTTGTCACAGAAGGATGACCAATATAAACGTTTAGCTTTGGCTACAACTCTGTTAGAATATGCGTTGGCTCCCTTCATTTCTTCGTGTGCCTTTTCTATCCTATAGGAATGTGCGCTTGAATCATTCCACATTTGATGTTTTTCTTTTTTTACTTCCTCAGACTTAATTTTAAGGTATGCTTTATATTTCTCTTTCTTTTTATTCACGGCTTCTTCGCAATCTTTTGTCCACCACACATTTCCAGCATAATTTCTATTCCTGTTAATTCTACATTTAGGAATAGTTTCATTTGCGGCAGAGAGAATCATTTCACTGAATTTACTATATAAAACATTTATATCATCTTCATTGTCAAAAATATCATCCGCATCCATGTGAGAAAGAAGAGATGAAAATTTCTTCCAGTCTGCGAATTTATAATTGTATTTGGGTATTTTGTCTTCTGGAAATTTTCTTATTTCAGAATTTTTATTTAATTCAATCTTTAGTGGAAAGTGATCACTTCCAAGAGTGCCTTGATATGTTTGCCAGATGCAGTCAAAAGCTAATTGTGGAGAAATCAAGGACAAGTCAATGGCACTTGCTCTGTGGGTAGAGATATCTGGTATTCGAGTGATGCGCCATCATTTAGCAAGCACAAAGATGAGTCCACCACATTTTCAACGAAGCGATTGCTGGTTATAGTTGAGCAGTCTTTATCCCAGAATGGAGAGTGGGCATTAAAGTTCCACCAACCAGCCATTTTTCATTAGAATTTTTAAACGAATGTTGCCACTCAGTGTTTCAATCATTCGGTCCTTTTGGCAAATAAACTGAGACAACGTTTAGAACATTCTTATTATTAATTCTAACACTTGCCGCGCAAGAATACAAGTCTGGTTGATCTGATGGAGCTGGTGATGGGCATAAAGAATAATCAAAACCTTGCCGGATGTAAATAGCACTGCTTATTCTTTCTTTTACATTAGAAACTTGATTATGTACTGGTGGATAATAAAAGTTAGGCAGTCTGGGTAATTTTGTTTTGCACACATTTAGAGACTGCAATATTAAAATGTGACACTTATATTTTACAAGATGCTGAATAAGATATGATTCATTTGTAATTATTGATCTGGCATTCCACTGTAAAATGGTAAT
>CM065726.1:80924032-80933108 GCA_033310375.1 Conus canariensis
TTTTTTGAAAACGTTTTAAACTAGAAATTACATTAAATGAAGACACTAGGTCATTCCACAAACAACCACCGGAGTAAATGAGGATAGATATAAAAAGATCAATCCTCGGTAGGGGTATCTGAATCTTTCTGACATTGCGAATCAGGTTCGTTTTAAATTTGTTTTTCAAAGTTGGTGGTGCATGATTGGACATTATCTTAAACATGAAAATTGCCTTGTTATAAGTGAGTTTCCATTTTAGAGGCAAAATGTCTAAACGTTTATAATCAGAGGGAGTTACAGTTGTAGATTTGAGAAGAACGAGTTTCACAGCCCGTCTATGAAGACTGAAGAGTGGTTTTAATACGTTATAACTGGCCGAATCCCACAATGTAGAAGAGTAATGCAAATGAGATTCAATGTACGAAGTAAAAAACAGCTTACGACAATGTTGGTCTAAGAAATATTTTAGTTTTGAAAGCTGGTGAATCTTTTGAGACAGAAGTTTGCAAAGCATTGTGACATGAGAAGACCATGACAAATTATTGTCTACAATGACACCAAGGACTTTATGATGATCAACTTCTTCAACTATGATTGAACGTTATAGGATTAAGTTTTTGTAGTGATATTTGAAGAATAAGTGAATGTCACATTGGTAGGATTAGGATTTGTTAGTTATTGTAGTAATAGTATTTGTAGTTGGGTGTAAGGTGTATTATTGTATATGAGAAGGGTGAATGTAGTATGACTTTGTAAAGCGCTTAGAGAAATTAGTTTGATTAAGCGCTATATAAGAAATCATTATTATTATTTCATTATTTATACTAAGAGATAGGGAATCATAAGAAATATTTTGACGCTTTTGTCTGGTGGTTATTATCAAGTACTTCGTTTTCTGAGGATGGAGACACATATGATTGAGTTCAGACCATATGATTAATTTGTTTATACTTTCTTGTAAACTTGCAAATATATTTTCAATTTTTTTATGACTACAGTGTATTGTGGTGTCATCAGCGAACATTTCACAGAGACTATCAATGAATAGAGGTAAATCGTTTATATATATGGAAAATAAGATAGGTCCGAGTACTGACCCTTGAGGCACACCATGACTAATGGATAATGTAGGAGATACAGATTCATTTACTGAGACCATTTGCTTTCTATCGGAAAGAAATGAAGATAGGAGTTCTAACGAATTCTCTGATAAGTTGTATATCTTTAGCTTTTTAAGAAGAAGATTGCGGTCAATAACATCAAAGAGAGAGAGAGAGAGAGGGTGGGGGGAGAAAGAGGCGAGAGTGGGTGCGATAAGAGAGCATGTTTAGAACAATCTGACAATCAAAAAAAAAAAAAATTCTAAAGAGATACAAGACAATCGATTTTGAAGCACGGGGGGGGGGGGGGGGGGGGGGGGGGGGGGGGGGGGAATAGAAAATAAAGCACAATTGGAGGTGGGAAATGCATAATGATAGCCCAGTCGCCACGGGTAGGAGGGGATGTCATATGGATAATAAATCAAGTCATACCAGCAGAACCGTGAGAGAGAGAGAGAGAGAGAGAGAGAGAGAGAGAGAGAGAGAGAGAGAGAGAGAGAGAGAGAGAGAGAGAGAGAGAGAGAGAGAGAAGAATATAAGCATATCGACAGAATGACAAGAGGGCAGGAGGTAGTAGGAAACACACACACACACACACACACACACACACACACACACACACACACACACACACACACACACACACGTACTCATATAAGACATACTTACTAAACAAAATGACATACATGTGCATTTCAAGTACAAAAACACTTTCTAAATAGTCAGGTACATACATAAGGCAAAGAGGGTGGTGGTGGTTGGTGGTGGATTTATGACGGAGTATGCAAGTACTGGCACATAAGATGGTTGAAATAATGGTGTTTGAAGGTTGATATGCATTGGCGTTGTTTGGTTGATTCAGGGAGCGAGTTCCATTGACAGGAACCTGAATATGTTAAACTGGATTTGAATAAGTCAATTCTAGGAACAGGGACATGAAGTTTGGGTAGAGTCCTTGAGGAATTTATTGAGAATCTGTGAACTAATGTTGAGGGTGCCTTCCCAGACACAATCTTGTGCATTATGATCCCTTTGTTGTATTCTAATCTCAGACTTAATGGGAGAACTTGAATCTTTTTATAGTCCGAGTCCAGAAGACTACTGCTTTTTAGGAGGACTAATTTGAATGCTCGCTTGTGTAGGCTTAACAATGGTTTGAGGGTGTTAGCGCTAGCACAGTCCCATAGAGTAGATCCATAGTCTATGTATGATTGAATATGAGACTGGAAAAAGAGCTTGCGTGAATGCAGGTCGAGGAAGCGTTTGATTTTGGAGAGTTGATAAACTTTCTGTGAAACTTTTTTGCATAGTGAGGTTATGTGAGCTTGCCAACTCATATTGTTATCAATTGTTATTCCTAGCACTTTGAGGTATGTAACCTGTTCAACGGGTTCATTTTTAAGATGTACAGGAGGAAACTTAATAGTGAGATTTTGTCTTATTTGTCTGGTTGTGATAAGCATGGATTTAGTTTTTTGAGGGTGAAGCGACATGTGATTTAGTTCAGTCCATTTGACGAAGTCATTCGCACTTTCTTGTAAACTGTGTGCAAGAACAGTAACATCAGAATGATTTGTATGAATTGTTGTATCATCAGCAAAGAGTTCACAGGTGGATGTGATATGGAGAGGTAAATCATTGATGTAAATTGTGAACAGTAAGGGACCCAGGTTAGAGCCTTGTGGGACGCCATAGGAAAGTGTTTGAAATGAAGACAAAGTTGTATTAATTTTTACACATTGTTGCCTATTTGTGAGATATGAGTGAAAAAGCGTAAGAGTTTTTGTGGATAAGCCATACAATTTTAATTTTCTAAGTAGAAGGTTATGGTATATCACATCAAATGCTTTTTTAAAATCAATAAATAGGACACCACAATATCTGTTGTTGTTAATGCTATTTAGCCAGTCATCAACCAGGTTGATTAGGGCCGAGTGGCATGAATGGTTGTGTCGAAACCTGGACTGTCTTGGATGAAGCAAGTGGTATGTATTAAGGTGATGTATTGTGTGCTTGTTTATGTGTTTTTCCAAAGGTTTGGAAATAGTGGAAATGATTGAGATTGGTCTGTAGTTTGCAGGGTCTGAGCTGTCACCTGCTTTGTAGATAGGTATGACTTTCGCTTTTTTGAAACTATCGGGAAAATGATTTTTGTCGATGCATAAATTGAAGACGTATGTTAACGTATCTGTAATTGCTGGAGCTGATAGTTTGAGAATTTTGCCGTCTAGGCCATCCACCCGCAGGTACCTGACTGTTTTAGGTGCGTTAGGTGGTGATAAACTTCAAAAACTGTTATTGGTGGAATATTAAGTTCAGACTTGATGTTTTTATCTTGGCAATATCGTTTCAGTTTTTGAAGGTCGTTTGATCTGGATGAATCTGTCGTGACAATTTCATTGGCAATAGTGCAAAAGTGGGTGTTCAGCTGTTCGACAGAGATGTCTTTAATTACAGTTGATTTTGAAGAAGATTGATTGTTTGTAAGCTCGTTAATAGCGAGAGAGGAGAGAGAGAGAGAGAGAGAGAGAGAGAGAGAGAGAGAGAGAGAGACAGAGACAGAGACAGAGACAGAGAGACAGAGACAGAAACAGAGACAGAGAGAGACTGACACTGACACTGACGTCTTTTAATGACATTATCTAATAGCCTTTTAGTCGGAGGGGTACAATGTTGTTTTTATGCACAGAAGAAAAAACAAAATCAGAACTGCAAATTAGGTGTTTACACAAATAAACAAATTAAGAAATTATTCCATGTCCGTCACTCATTTGTGTTTTTTGTTCTAGCACATAACTTGCACGCGAGCGAGCGAGCGAGCGAGCGAGCAAGAGAGAGAGAGAGAGAGAGGAGGAGAGGAGAGAGAGAGAGAGAGAGAGACGGATACGGATGTTTTCTTCATATAGGCCCTAGCCCATAATGAAGGGGGTAATGTGAACAAATCTTCTCAAAAAAGAAACAGGAACAAATCATTAAATATCCATCAAAGTGCAACAGGTAATCGACTGACTGAATATCAAACAGTACACAACAATTAATTTTCACTGCATACTATACTTCTAAACCTAAATGCCTTGCACAAGAAAACAGCAAAAGGTTTTATGGTAGCTTCGTTTGTGGATGCCATGAGTACTGAAGGTCGAAATAAAGAAGGATGCTTAGAATATTTTTGATCAATTAATTGACTCCTCAGATCATTCAAAATAGGACAGCAGAACACAAAGTGAATCTCATTTTCTCCGGCACTTTTACACAGCGGACAGAGAAGATCACATTTGCTATGCTTCCTGTAACGACAATAATGAACAAAACAGTTCAGAAATACCTGATCTGAACTTTGTCATAATATACCTTAAATGATTGTCCATTTCTTGATAGATACGATGGAACACAATGCATACTTCTGAACTGTCTGTAGAAAGCGAAACGGTCGCTTTCTTGAACATGACATGACCATTCTTGCATCTGCAATCGATCAGTCTATTCCGAAAAATCCGAAAAAAAATCATTCATATCTCTGACACCCTGTTGTAACCACACAAAACCAAAACCAAGTTAATATAATTTAACCCTCACATTTGAAACCCAGTTTACTCTTCCTCTCGCATCCAAATCATATAACATATTATATGCTTTCTTTGGCAACCTTGAAATTTCCATTTGTGTTGTTTTCAACCAATAGTGTATACACTTGGCAGCAGAATTCAAATACATCAGACATCTGTTTACTTCGCCATAGATTAAATCGTTAAGTGTTCGTATGCTCACTCGTAAAAACTTCTTCAGTGCAAATAAATGAACATTTTCACAATAGCAGCAGAATCATAAAGGCCCCAACGTTCAGCTCCATACAGTGCGATGGGCTGTACCTGAGAGTCAAACAATTTCATAAATAGTTTCAAAGATGTGTTTTCTAATTTTGATAGTTGTTGCATAATGCAGAGTAATGCCCGCTTGGTTCTACTTGCAAGATCTTTACTTGCAAAAGTGAAGCTTAATTTTGTTGAAAAATATATTTCCAAATATTTATATACGTTAACTACAAACATCACCACTCCATTGTAAGTCCAGTTTTCTCTAATTCCTAAATACCCACCCTTTTTAAACATGATGTTGCTTTCTGATACGTTGACTTTTGATTGAAGTGAAGTTGCAGATCGGATCAAACTATTTAGTTGGGTTTGGGTCTGCCCTCAAATGCAAACCTGGTGAAGTGGGGTAAAAAACAGACGATCCTGCATGCCCCCTCTGCCATGAAAAACAAACAGTGGAGCATGTCCTAAGCTCATGTAAAGTAGCCCTGGCTCAAGAAAGGTACACATGGAGGCACAACCAAGTGCTCAAAGAGATTGTACAAGCAGTCTGGGCTAGTACCAACACCACAAAAGGGAAAATCAGGACTCCAAAAGCACCCGCAACATTCTTCACGGCAGGAGGTAGCAAATCATGGTCAAGAACAACAGTACCACCGGAACATGCAGGCAGAGTCTGCTGGACGGGGCAGATGACTGGGAGTGCACTGCAGACCTCCAGAATGGAAGAGTCACCCAGAGATCATCAGCAAGAGTGGCATGAGACCAGACATAGTAGTCCACTCTCAGTCAACCAAGCAGCTGATCATGATCGAGCTCACGGTGCCATATGAGAACAGAATGGAGGCAGCTCAAATCTACAAGACTGAAAAGTATGCTGATCTGGCAAACAGCCTGAGGAGAGAAGGCTATCAGGTCAAAGTCCTCGCTGCAGAAATTGGAGCTAGGGGGTTTGTAGGAACGTCTGCATACAGCCTCATGAAACAGCTCTCAGTTGCAGGGAGGGGAAAAAAACCAAAGCCCTGAAAGCAATGGCAGAAGAACGGCAGAGATGGTGTTCAAGCTGGATCTGGTCAAGGAGGAACAAAAGTGAACTTCATAAGGCTTAACTTCCCTACAAATATCAGGTGTCCCTGTGGCTCAGTGGTTAGAGCGCGAGTCATTAAGTGGAAAATGAGCATATCCAGAAGGTCATGGGTTCGAATCCCAGCCATGGCTCGTCCCAAGATGGGGGAAAAAAAGAAAGAAAAAAAAGGGGCAGCAGAGGGACATCCGGAGTCATGAACCGGTTGTGGCCCAACCCCCTAGAGCGTCAGGAGATAAGGGCCGAAACACTTGCTTGAAGGGGGCTTCTCTTCTGAGGATTCTCTGCTGCCACGCTCTCCACGAGTTTCTTTCTACTGCAAGCCTATAACCGTTTCAGACATCAAAACAACATCATCAACCAAAAGAAGTATAAACAACTCTAGAATGTCACAGGTAAATTGTCCACCATGTTTTCCAGTTTTAACAACTTCTTAAGTCAACTCGTTAATGAAAAGAGAGACCAAAAACAGGACTACATACATCCCCTTGTTTTACACCTGAGGTACATTGAATATAATCAGTCATGTTACTTCCACACCGACTTTTAACTTTTACACAGACACCTAAGCAGCTTACCATTAACACCAGCTTTTAACAGAATAGGCCAGAGAATAGTTCTGTCCACTGCATCAAATGCCTTTTCAAAGTCTATAAAAGCAACATAATTATAACTTACGATTTAAAGAAAACTGTTTTTGCACAAAGGCCATCAAAATAAACATATGAGCAACAGTTGAATAATTGCGTTTAAATCCTGCCTGAAATTCACCAGTGATATTATTATCTTCAATCCATCCCTGCAGCCTATGATTAATGATAGTACTGTACAACTTGCTACTCGTATCATTAAAGAAATCCTCTATAATTGTTAGGATTGTTCACGTCGCCTTTTTTGTACAGTGGTAGAACAATACATTCAGTCCAACTTCAGGATAAATTCCCTTGTTGAATAAAGAATTAAAGAAGGTAACAAAGAAGTTCAAAATTACATCTGTTTTACATGCATACTTCAGCAGTTCACCAATTATACTATCTGGCCAGCAGCATTACGGTTTTTAACTTTTCTTAATGCAGTTACTACCTCCTCTTTGGAAATTGGACGGGTTAAGTAATCATCTTCCCCTCCATCTTGATTCCACTGAAATTCACTATTATGCTCTAAATCTTTGGTCAGAAGTGTCGTAAAATATTCATACCAGGCTTCCATACTAATACTGTTCACTGGTTGTCTTCTTGTTAATTAAACCCGATGCACGTTCTTCCAA
Organism: Conus canariensis; assembly: GCA_033310375.1. Lineage (NCBI taxonomy): Eukaryota > Metazoa > Mollusca > Gastropoda > Neogastropoda > Conidae > Conus > Conus canariensis. The sequence goes on from CM065726.1 coordinate 80,931,278, forward strand.
AATTCTTTCTGATTCTCTATTGATGCGATTAGTTCTGTCAGCAAAGTGTTGTTAAATTGCTTCTGCTTTATCCTTTGCAAATGTCTATACTCTCTACTCGCCCTACAGCGACTATTACGGTCTTCGTCGTCATGTGTACGTTTAAATTTCTTAAGTAAATTACGAACTTTTCTTTTATTTTTATGACATTCAGTATCAAACCAGTCTTTGGACCTGAGAGAGAGAGAGAGAGGAGAGAGAGAGAGAGAGAGAGAGAGGAGAGAGAGAGAGAGAGAGAGAGAGAGAGGAGAGAGAGAGAGAGAGGAGAGAGAGAGAGAGAGAGAGAGAGAGAGAAGACAAGACAAGGCAAGACAAGACAAGACAAAGTTCTTTATTTACGAGGTTAATAGATAGGCCTAAGCACTAATGTGCTTTTTGACATCCAGTCCTCGCCCTGAGTAGGGTCAACAATACAAAATAATTACATCCAGTCCTCGCCCTGAGTAGGGTCAACAATACAAAATAAGATGAGGCAACAGAAGAAGCATGCAAAAAAGTGACTAGAACTACAATACGATACGGAATTAAAATAAAATTGAAAAAAAAAGTAAAATGAGAGAGAGAGAGAGAGAGGAGAGAGGAGAGAGAGAGAGAGAGAGCGAGAGAGCGAGAGAGAGAGAGAGAGAGAGAGAGAGAGAGAGAGAGAGAGAGAGAGAGACACACACACACACCGCAGGAGCAAAAGGAGTGTAGGGAAGAGAGAGAGAGAGAGAGAGAGAGAGAGAGAGAGGAGAGAGAGAGGAGAGAGAGAGAGAGAGAGAGACGCACACACAGAGATAGATAGATAGATAATGACAATGACAATGACAATGACAATTTTACTGAGCAAACAAAATGTTCATTTCAAGGGGATCAAACACGAAAATCTATTCAATTTTGTAATAGGTCCTACGCTAGGTGTTTTGATTTCTTTTCCCCCTTTCTCTCTCTCTCTCTCTCTCTCTTCTCTCTCTTCTCACTCTCCCTTCCCCCCCCCCCCTCTCTCTCCCCCCCTCTCTCTCCGTCTCACCCCTTTCTTTTTTCTTTTATATTTCCCCTGTAGCAATATATTCCCAATGTATTTTTTTTTCCCATTTCAGATATCATTTATTTGCTGTCTAAAATTCGTTTTTTTCGATCGTTTTTGAAATGCTTTATAAAAAAAAACGAGCAGCTGACTTACGGACACTTATCATCCCCGACATCAAAAAGCCAATGTTCCCGTTTGTCTAGGTAACATGGATCTTTTCTGAAAAGGTTTTAAAAGCCCCCAAAATCAAACAACACATGGATTCATCTCAACATGTGCTTACAAAGAGGACCAGCAAGTGTCGTGGTGCAACATCTTTTCTGTACGCGTTTGTGAAAAAAGATGGGGGAAAAAGCCGAACTAAAACTTCGCATATTTTTCCTTGTAGCATTTTGGGATATATAGTCTTTAAATATTTTTTTGGTTTTCAACGTATGCTTGAAGCGCGTAAAAATTTAAAAAGCTTTTTTTTCAATTTTGTCTGCCATATTTGTCCATTGGGGCAGTCTCTTTGTTTTAAAAAAAAGACAGAAAAAAATTCTTAGTCAAAAAAAAGATGGGCAAAAGAAAAAGCATGCAAAAGTTTACTGAATTTCAATCGATACGAATTAAAATAAAAATTTAAAAAAAAAAGTAAAATGAGAGAGGGAGAAGAGAGAGAGAAGGAGAGGAGAAAAGGGGAGGGAAGGGGAGGGGGAGAAGAGAGAGAGGGGGAGGGGAAAAGAGGGAGGAAGGGCAGAGATAGAAGGGAAAAAAAATGGGAAAAGGGGGAGAAGAAGAGAG
>CM065726.1:80933208-80935708 GCA_033310375.1 Conus canariensis
GTCTGTCTGTCCGTCTGTCCGTCTGTGTGTGTGTGTGGTGTGTGTGTGTGTGGTGTGTGTGTGTGTGTGTGTGTGCGTGTGTGTGTATGCGCGTGCGCGCGCGCGCGCGCGCGTGTGTGTGTGTGTGTGTGTGTGTGTGTGTGTGGTTAATCAAGCCAACCCGTTACTGACATTCAAACCGAACATTTTATTTACTTATTTATTTATTTGTATATAAATTCATCTATTTGTTTATTTATTCACTTATTTGTTTTGACGTATTTGCGTCTTTGTTTAATTATTTACGTGTCTATCTATCTGTCTGTCTATCTATCTATCTATCTGTTTGTTTAATTATGGAATTTATTACCTATCTGTTTATTGAAGAAACCCGTTCCCCCTTCTCTGTCGTTTCAGAACAAGACAGCTCGCTCCTGAAAATGTGTTGGATCAGAGAGAGAGAGGAGAGGAGAGAGAGAGAGAGAGAGAGAGGAAGAGAGAGAGAAGAGAGAGAGTGAGGAAGAGCGAGACAGAGAGAAAGAGGAAGGAGGAGAGAGAAGACAGACGAGACAGACGAGATAGATAGATGATAGATAGAGAGACAGAAGAAGAGAGAGAGAAGAAGAGAGAGAGAGAGAGAGAGAGAGAGAGAGAGAGAGAGAGAGAGAAGAGAGAGAATACAAATACGAATATCAACATTTTGATTGAGGCTAAAATGGATAAACTAATAACTGTTGTACACCATGCCCTCAAAATAACAAAAGCACCAAACAATATCAAATTAGTATAATGTATGATACATGCGACAGAAGCCACAATTTGATAATGATGAATCATGAACGAAATATATAGATAGTACTTAGCGAATAAAAATAAGTCACATAGATTCAAGGAAAAGGGAAAAAAATAGCACACACACACACACACACACACACACACACACACACACACACACACACACACACACACACACACATATATATATATATATAGGAGAGAGAGAGAGAGAGAGAGAGAGAGAGAGAGAGAGAGAGAGAGAGAGAATCTTCGCTTTTGGAGAGAGAGACAGAGAGCTGCGCTTGCTAACGTCTGTTAAGGTGGGGGGGGGGGGGTGCTGGAGGGGAAGAAGGGTGTTAGGGTGGGCTTAAGTTGACGTGCTCATGAGAGTAAGAAGAGAAAGGAGAAATACGATGACTTGCGTACACACGCAAGCTAATGTGTGTGTGGTGTGTGTTGTGTGTGTGTGTGTGTGTGTGTGTGTGTGTGTGTGTGTGTGTGTGTGTGTGTGTGTGAGAGAGAGAGAGAGAGAGAGAGAGAGAGTGCTCCACACACGCACTGAAGTGAACCAGTGTACATGCCTGGTTCAGAACGCAGTGGTCGTAGTTTGAAAACAGACACACATGCCTCAAAGGGAAATAATCCAACAACGCATTCTGCCAGAGTGATGTGATATATGATTATCATCACGACGCTCCCCATGGAAGCTTCATGCTTGCTTTTTTTTTTTTTTTTTCTTTTCAACCTGCGTCTTCTGTTTGTTATGTTCGTTTGTCTGTCTGTCAGTCGGCACCATGGCGAAAAAAATATAAACACAACAAAAACAAGACCCCCCCCCCCCCCCCCAAAAAAAAAAAAAAAAAAAAAAAAAAGGAAAAAGAAAAATCAACCCGAACCGATTTCAGCGAAAACTTAATATAAAGATGAGACGAAAGATATGGTTAGAGGACGGATCCAGTCATTTTTCGGGCGGCGGATCTGTTGAGCAAAATCTGGATCCAAGAAAGGATCCTGAGTCCAGTGAAAGATCCCTTCAACAACAGATCTGCCACATCCTCCCCCCCCCCCACCTCCCCCCCCAATTTATCCTCCTCCTCCTCGCTCTCTCTCTCTGTCTGTCTGTCTGTCTCTCTCTCTGTCTCTCTCTCTTTGTCTCGTGAATGGATGTGTGTGTACATATGTATATATGTGTGCATGCCCGGCCCCCACGTGCATGCGCGCATGTGTGTGTGTGGGGGGGGGGGGGGGGGGGGAGGGGGGGTAATAAGAGGGGGGAGGCGCGTGCGTGCGCGGGTATGCTTGCTAAAGTAGATGGAATGATGGGGTGAGTGGGGGTGAGGGAGAGAGTGCATGAAGATGAACACATGTTGTGGCCCTTGGACATACGTGTGTCCACACTTGTACGACATAGTCCAAGGTGCATTTTTAACATTTGAAAATGGTTCCTTGATGTTTTATTACTTTTAACTCACAGGGCTCACACCCCAGTGTCGATGTGCCTTGCGGAAGGTTAGGTCATGTTGCTTACAGGCCGAGCCGACCGCAAAGGGCTGTATCAGAGCTGTCGCCGCGTTGAATTCAACTCACAAGCCATTTAAAACACACACACACACACACACACACACACACACACACACACACACACACACACACACACACACACACACACCACACACTCACACTCATTCACACAATCATCTCAAATACACTTCGAAAACACACACACACACACACACACACACAC
>CM065726.1:80943208-80945708 GCA_033310375.1 Conus canariensis
ACAGCTCACAATGTCCAGGAGGGGGTCAAGGACATAGTGGACAGGGGGCAGTGTACAATGTCCAGGAGGGGGTCAGGACATGGTGGGCAGTGCAGCAGACCACAGACAGCTCACAATGTCCAGGAGGGGGTCAGGACATAGTGGACAGGGGGCAGTGTACAATGTCCAGGAGGGGGTCAGGACATAGTGGACAGTCAGCAGACCACAGACAGCTCACAATGTCCAGGAGGGGGTCAGACATAGTGGACAGGGGGCAGTGTACAATGTCCAGGAGGGGGTCAGGACATAGTGGACAGAGAGTCAGTACAATGTCCAGGAGGGGGTCAGGACATAGTGGACAGGGGGCAGTGTACAATGTCCAGGAGGGGGTCAGGAATAGTGGAGTGCAGCAGACCCAGAGTCACATGTCCAGAGGGTCAGACATAGTGGACAGGGGCAGTGTACAATGTCCAGGAGGGTAGAATAGTGGAGTCAGCGCCCACAGACAGCTACATGTCGGAGGGTCAGACATGGGGCAGTGTACAATGTCCAGGAGGCGGTCAAGGCATAGTGGGCAGGAAAGCGGGACACAGCCAACGTTGACAATGTTCATTCACTGGGTGAGGACATACGTCTTGGGAGAGAGGGCAGGAAGAGAGGAGAGGCAAGACAAGGGACAGGACAGACAACAGCACAGACAGACAGGACATCGACAGGAGAGACAAGACCAGGAGGGGAGAGAGAGAGAGAGAGAGAGAGAGAGAGGAGAGAGACAGAGAAGAGAGAGAGCAGACAGACAGACAGACGGAAGACAGAGAGACAGAGAGATCAGACAGAGAGGATAGACAGAGAGAGAGAAGAGAGGAGAGAGAGAGAGAGAGAGAGAGGAGAGAGAGAGAGAGGGGCAGACAGACAGACAGACAGAGAGGCAGAGAGAGAGAGAAAAGACAGAGAGGGAGAGAGAGAGAGAGAGAGAGAGAGAGAGAGAGAGAAGGGAGAGAGAGAGAGAGAGAGAGAGAGAGAGAGCAGAGAGACAGAGAGAGAGAGAGAGACGAGAGAGCAGAGAGAGAGAAAGAGAGAAAGAGACAGACAGAGAGAGAGAGAGAGAGAGAGAGAGAGAGAGAGAGAGAGAGAGACAGAGAGACAGAGGTATAGAGAGAGAGAAAAAATAGAGACAGAGAAGAGAGAGACAGATACACAGAGAGAGAGAGAGAGACAGAGACAGAGACAGAGACAGAGACAGAAGACAGAGCGAAGAGACAGAGATGGAGAGAGTGAGATAGATAGATAGATAGATAGATAGAGAGAGAGAGAGAGAGAGAGAGAGAGAGAGAGAGAGAGGCAAAATAAGATAGACAGACAGACAGATAGAGAAAGAAAGATAGAGAGAGAGAAAGAGGAGAGAGAGAGAAGAGAGAGAGAGAGAGAGCACAGACAGAGACAGACAAACAAACAGAGAGAGAGAGAGAAAAGAGAGAGAAACGGAGACAAAGAGAGACAGACAGATAGAGAGACAGAGACAGAGACCGACAGACAAAGAGAGAGAGAGAGAGAGAGAGAGAGGAGAGAGAGAGAGAGAGAGAGAGAGAGAGAGAGAAGCCTGTAGAGGTAGACAAGTTTGCAGGCTAAGATGTCTAACAATCTCCCTAAAACAATTACTTCTCTCTCTCTCTCTCTCTCTCTCTCTCTCTCTCTCTCTCTCTCTCTCTCTCTCTCTCTCTCTCTCTCGCTCTCTCTCTCTCTCTTGCCAAGAGTGGGACTCTCATATTAGTGATAGTGAAAGGTTTTATGTTTACAGAACGTTTTGCAAGGTACCTGAGGTAAAAATTTATTTACTGATGAATTTAGACAGGCATTTAAGGTATGTATTGACGAGGTTTCGATTTGGCATTTCTGAAATAGCGCAACATCGTTTACGTTACAAAACACATAGTAATGCTGACTTAAAATGTCCGCTTTGCAAAAATGAAAAAGAAGATGATGTTCATTTTGTCTTATGTTGTCCTGTTTTGAGTGACTTAAGAACACAGTATATACCTAGTAAATTTTATGCAGATCCAAATAAATTTAGACTTGCATTGCTTATGGCAACAGAGCATAAACAAACTGTGAAACAACTGTACATTTATCTTTACAAAGCATTCAAGTTGCGTTCTGTTCTGGTTTCTTGATTAGATACTAAATATGTTGTTAATTATGCATTTGTGTATAGAAGTTATGTACCCCTTCATGAGGGGCAATGGCCTATACATGAATAAACTTTCCGTTTCCGTTTCCGTTTCTCTCTCTCTCTCTCGCTAAGATGTCTAACAATCTCCCTAAAACAATTACTTCTCTCTCTCTCTCTCTCTCTCTCTCTCTCTCTCTCTCTCTCTCTCTCTCTCTCTCTCTCTCTCTCTCTCTCTCTCTCTCTCGACTTCACTTCAGACTTCAGACTTCAGACGTTTTATTATATCCCCATATGCACAAGGAAAATGTTTTTGCTGGCACGTAAAACACAAATACAAACATTTCAACATGA
>CM065726.1:80950708-80965708 GCA_033310375.1 Conus canariensis
GCGTGAACAAACAACAGCTTGCCTCACTTGTTAGCCCCCACCTCCCCTCTCCCCCACCCCCCCCCCCCCCCCCCCCCCCCCCCCCTTCCTCCACCTCCCCTCTGGAGACTTAAGCTTTCTGTCTCTCGTCAGAGGGCAGTTGCTGTGAGGTGGCACAGCAGCGGACGCCAAGGGAGAGGTGGCAGATCTCTTGAAGGACACTGATGTGAGAGGTCAGTGTCAGGCAGCGCAGCGCACCTTCCAGCCATATGGGTGACGGCGGGTCTAGCCTGTGTCGCCGGGGGATGGCTCCTGCAGATGTGGGGCGATTGGCGATGGAGCCCTGCCTGACTATGACTACTGTGGCCTGGGACACCATGTTCTGAGCCTGGCAGACATGGGGGCCTTCCTGATGGGCTTGGGATGAAAAAATTGCCCTCTCGGCCGCAGTCTGCGTGTACCCGCCGAATTTTAGGGACTCTTGCAGCGCTCCAGCGACTTTCGTCCTGCTCCCTCCTTGAGGCGGCCTCACGCGGCACAGGAACATCGCCGCACCCGAGCACGAAGAAGGCCGCCTGGTGGCCCTGAAGATAGCCTTTTATTTGGGGGGAAGAGGCGAAATACACCAACGCCCATCGTCGGCCGACCAACAGCCGAATGTGAACTAAAGTTCCAAAGGAAGCAGAGCTCAGAGAGCGACAGACGACGGCTCCCACACGGAACTCGCCTACTACTGCCAGCGACAACAGTTGGCGCAGAATATGCAGACTAGTGTCTGCAAGTATGCCCTGTCTTTAAGGGCTTGTTTTTTGTTTTTTGCTTTAAAATGACTTGTGGGTTGACTTCAAGGCGGTGACAGCCCTGGTATGGCCCTTTGGGGTCAACTGGGCTATAAGCAACATTACCTTTACCTTAGCGTTACCACCCCCCAGCCCCCATCTTCCAACCATACCCCTTGCTCTCCATACCTCTAACCCCCCCCCTCCTGTCCCTAAGAACCAATGCTGGGCATTAGTCATAGCATTAGTCATAACATTAGTCATAGCATTAGTCAGAACATTAGTCATAGCAATAGTCATAACATGAGGGGGCCGGAATAGCTCAGTTGTAGAGCGCTGGACTCGTAATCTTGGTGATCTTGGGGTTTCAGGTTCGAATCTCCACTGGGCCGTTTTGGTACCGGGGGATTTTTCCCTCGGAGTTAACAGTGCTTCTGACTCCATTTCCCTTACCTTTTTCATACCGTAATTTCTCAGAATTGAGATGATAAAGTATTCTTGTGTCTCTTGTATCTTGTATTTTGAATGAAACTATAAACCGAGGTTCCGTGTGTGAACGCACGCATAACATCTTGCACACACTTCATATCCCATCATCAGCTTTCGGAAGAGAAGGCCAGTTTGGCCAGTTGGTATGGATTACACGTGACACATAGCCTGCACCTTCCCCGAAACTGGAGTATGGCTGCCTTAATGGCGGGATGAAAAAAAAAAACGGTCACACACACAAAACTCCACTCCCTTTGTTGGGTACATGGGATTAATCCTTGCCTGTCTATACAAGGAGTGTCTGCAGGAGTATTAGTCTGCGTAGGCAGGAGGAAAAAAAGGGAAAAAAATAGTCATAGCATTAGCCATGACATCATCACCATCATCGGCCCGTGTCCAGTACTGGACGGACAGATACGGATGAGCGCCCAGTCTGGTCGTTACACTTCTCCGCCTTTCAACTCCCAAAGGGTTCTCTTCTTTCAGGCGCCGATCGTCTGTCTGCGAAGCGTGAAGCGTGACTGGGAAGGTGGGCTTGCTGTGTGGTGGATTGAAACGTTGAGAAATGCCTGCAGGCCACACACCTTAATTAAGATTTGCTGTGTGGTGGATTGAAACGTTAGTGAGATTTGTTGAGAAATGCCTTCAGGCCACACACCTTAATTAGGATTTGCTGTGTGGTGGATTGAAATGTTGGTGAGATTTGTTGAAAAATGCCTGCAGGCCACACACCTTAATTAGGATTTGCTGTGTGGTGGATTGAAATGTTGGTGAGATTTGTTGAAAAATGCCTGCAGGCCATATTAGGTTTTGCTGTGTGGTGGATTGAAACGTTAGTGAGATTTGTTGAGAAATGCCCCAGGCCACACGCCATAATTAGGATTTGGCACTGTAACACGACGTAATCCGTGTGAGCGGAATCTTATGCAAAAAGATGGAGGGAATGGGGGAGGGCTTTCATCCCTTACAAAAAGAGTGAGTGAGTGAATTCTTTAATCTAGAGTCTGTTCACGCTTGGTGATATTAGACTTTAAGAAAAAGAAAGAAGAAAAAAAGGAACGAGGAGAAAGGGAGCGTTCATAAAAAATCTATTAATCTGATGCACGGAAAGCACTTGTGCTATTTGCACAATTTCTGGTTTGTGGGTTCTTGTTTTGATAGAACCATGTACAGTTACATCCACGTTCGATTCTTGATGTAATGAAGTTAATATTGAGCAATGAAAAAGACTATAGTCCACTGATAGAAGACTTGAACAATCGCATGCTACATTCTGGGAAAAGTTGATTTTCCACGAATTCAGTCGAAGCTTGTATATTAAAGACAACAAATGTCATGGACATGATAAGATTTCATACTTCTCTGGAAGGTGTTCACTTTTGACACCTTTTTTTTCCAATAACGAATTAATTTCTTGAACATTAAGTTTTTAAAATTACTCTTTGGTGTTTTCCTTACGAAAAGAGACAGCAAAACCTAATTTTAAAAAAGGGATGGGAGGTGCTTAACTAGTCTAAAGCCCGAGATTATTGGCAGTAATTTGTCAGCGTGACGGTCAGTATCGAGTGGTTGATGTTGCTGAAGCTTCTGTTCAATACATTAGTTGGATGATTGATCGAGTTGGCTGCTCGATGCCCATTTTAAAAATATCTCTTTATTTATTTAATTTTTTTTCATTTATTTATTTTAATTTTTTAATTTGTCATGCCTCCACCACGCCCACCTTTACTTTTTTGTCTTTTGTTTCTGTATTTTTTTATGTAAAGGCGGTCTTTTTTTTTCTTCCTATTTTTTTTTCCAACTCTCACGCACCATGCAAGTCTGTGTGTTGTATTGCTACTAATGAACATTGTGTATGTTGTATTGCTACTAATGAACATTGTGTGTATGTTGTATTGCTACTAATGAACATTGTGTGTATGTTGTATTGCTACTAATGAACATTGTGTGTATGTTGTATTGCTACTAATGAACATTGTCTGTATGTTGTATTGCTACTAATGGACATTGTCTGTATGTTGTATTGCTACTAATGCACATTGTCTGTATGTTGTATTCCTACTAATGGATATGGTCTGTATGTTGTATTGCTACTAATGAACATGGTCTGTATGTTGTATTACTACTAATGGACGTTGTCTGTATGTTATATTGCTACTAATGCACATTGTCTGCATGTTGTATTGCTACTAATCGACATTGTCTGTATGTTGTATTGCTACTAATGCACATTGTCTGTATGTTATATTGCTACTAATGGACATTGTATGTTGTATTGCTACTAATGGACATTGTCTGTATGTTGTATTGCTACTAATGAACATTGTGTGTATGTTGTATTGCTACTAATGAACATTGTCTGTATGTTGTATTGCTACTAATGAACGTTGTCTGTATGTTGTATTGCTACTAATGAACATTGTATGTTGTATTGTTACTAATGAACATTGTCTGTATGTTGTATTGCTACTAATGGACATTGTGTGTATGTTGTATTGCTACTAATGAACATTGTGTGTATGTTGTATTGCTACTAATGAACATGGTCTGTATGTTGTATTGCTACTAATGAACGTTGTCTGTATGTTGTATTGCTACTAATGAACATTGTATGTTGTATTGTTACTAATGAACATTGTCTGTATGTTGTATTGCTACTAATGAACATTGTCTGTATGTTGTATTGCTACTAATGAACATTGTCTGTATGTTGTATTGCTACTAATGAACATTGTATGTTGTATTGCTACTAATGAAGATTTTCTTGTCGTCCAACCTCCGATTTGTTTCATATCTTTTTTCAAGTGTTTTTTTGTGTGAGGGTCCTCCATCCTCCCATTTCCCCCACTTAAAAAAAAACTGCATCAACTTTCATTCACCCTGCAAATCTGTGTTGTTTTTACCGATGGACATTCTCATGTGAACTTTTAGTATTTTAGTGTTTGACACACATTCACCCTGCAAATCTGTGTTGTTTTTACCGATGGACATTCTCATGTGAACTTTTAGTATTTTAGTGTTTGACACATTCACCCTGCAGATCTGCGTTGTTTTTACGATGGACATTCTCATGTGAACTTTTAGTATTTTAGTGTTTGACACAGAGCGTCTGGGTTTGTTAATGTGCTAATGTTTGGTGTACTGACACATTCTTTCTCTCTGTTGCAACAAAGAACAAGAGAGTGAGAGAAAGAAGAAAGGAAGCACAGACAGACAGACAGACAGACAGACAGACAGAGAAAACGAAGGAAAGAAAGGGAAGAAGGAAGAAAGAAGAGGAAGGAGGAAGGAAGACAAAAAACGAAAAAGAATTCGTAGCTGTGTAAAAGCAAACGAAATAACAAAGTAACAAAAAATAAGAAATAAATAAATATGCAATTGTTAATACAGCTCGATGCCCATTAGGGAAGAATCCACCTTAAGAAGCTCTACACTTGATCTTTGAGTGATGATTTCAACACTACATACAACAGTAGAAACCTTTGCACAGAGTTCAAGATTGTTTCTGTGGTTAGCGTTGGCTTTCCACTCTGCACAAATATAGGGAAGGGCATCTACGTCACGCACAGGTGACGTCATTGTCTGTGTCAGCAACAGGCTGCACACCCAAAATTAATGCGCCAAGGTCTCGTTTAAAGAGTCGAGTATTTATAGACTGGCATGATGAGATTGTTTGGAGAATGTTTTACTGTGTCTGAAAGTGGATTCTCCTCACTTTCTTCCATGTGGCCATCAAGGTTCGAGACTAGGTGGTTCCAAGCAGACAGATTCAAATCAGAGGAAGGGGACTATTTTGGAGCTTTGAGCTGGCGCAAAGATACGGTCACGGGTGAGTGCAAAGGCCTGAAATGTGACGTCAACTAAGGGGAAGGTCATGTATTTGAAAATTATGATTTCATCGGTGAAGATCCCCCACCCCACCCCCTCAAACACACACACACACACACACACACACACACACACACACACACACACACACACACACTCACACGCACGCACGCACGCACGCACGCACGCACGCACGCACGCACACTCACACACACACACACACCACACACACACACACACACACACACACACACACACACACACGGGAAAGAATTGGTGGGAGTTGTTCGTTTGATCAATTGTCAGTTTAACATTAAATGCTGGCTCCAGTTTATGGCAGGCCTCAAAACACTGACATGGAGCATATTGTATTTCAGTACAGAATTCTTATTGTGGTGTGTAGCCTGTACTGTACCGCATCGCCTGTTTTCAAGCTGGAGTGGGGAGGGGGGCGGGGGGGGGGGAGGGAGCAGAGGATGAAGGGGGCCTAAGAATGGGTAGGCTGGGGGGGAGGGAGGGGAGGAGCGTGAGGTTTTAGAAGTATGTGTAAAGGTGAGGAGAGGGTCAGTGTCTGACAGAAACCGCTTCAGTTGTACAGTTGTGTGTGTGTGTGTGTGTGTGTGTGTGTGTGTGTGTGTGTGTGTGTGTGTGTGTGTGTGTGTGTGTCAGCGCGCGCGCGTGCGTGCGTGCGTGTGTATTCTGTTTTCCTTTTTTTTCTGTTTTCCGAAATGAATTCATGTATTTTTGATTTTTTGTATCAGTGTCTTTATTTCCTTTAAGTTCAACTTTTCCATGTTTGTATGTACTTTGGAAAGATACGTAGGGTTGTTTGTAAGATTGCAGCTAGTCATGCCTAGTTCATCGCTAGTCACTCTTAGACCCTGAGTGGGGCAAGGGCTGTATGTAAAAAAAAAAAAGCACATATTTGCTTGTCTGTATATGTATGTGTGTGTGTGTGTGTGTGTGTGTGTGGGGGGGGGGGGGGGGGGAAGTGGGGGGGGGGGGAGGGGGCGTGCGTGCATGCGTGTTCTCCTGTAACTAACCACAGTAATAGGGATAGTTGGACAGGTCAAGTGGTAGGTAGGCAGGTAGGCAGGTAAAGATGTATGGTCAGTTTCAAGTCATGTCTACCATGAGTAAGACGATCTCTGCATGTAACGAACCGTATCTCAACTCCCTGTTTGTCTCTCTCTCTCTGCGGTCAGTTTTCTCCTCCTCTCTCTCTCTCTCTCTCTCTCTCTCTCTCTCTCTCTCTCTCTCTCTCTTTCTCTCCCTGTGTGTGTGTGTGTGTGTGTGTGTGTGTGTGTGTGTGTGTGTTCTCTCTCTCTCTCTCTCTCTCTCTCTCTCTCCTTATTATCCCTTATTCGCTCTCTCTCTCTCTCTCTCTCTCTCTCTCTCTCTCTCTCTCTCTCCTCTCCCTCTCCTCACTCCTTTTCGCCTGTCTCTCTGTCTGTCTCTCTCTCTGCTTTTATCCCTTATTCGCCTGTATCTCTGTGTGTGTGTGTGTGTGGTGTGTGTGTGTGTGTGTGTGTGTGTGTGTGTGTGTGTGTGCGTGCGTGTGTGCGTGCGTGCGTGCGCACGCGCGCGCGTGTGTGTATGTGTGTATGTGTATGTGTGTGTGTTTGCTGTCTGCTTGTCTTTCTGCCTCTGTGTGTGTGTGTGTGTGTGTGTGTGTGTGTGTGTGTGTGTGTGTGTGTGTGTGTGTGTGTGTGAGATAGAGAGAGAGAGAGAGAGAGAGAGAGAGAGAGAGAGAGAGAGAGAGAGAGAGAGAGAGAGCATACTTCTATGCACGCACATACACATACACACCACACCCACCCACCCACCCACCCACACACACACACACACACACACACACACACACACACACACACACACACACACACACACACACACGCACACACACACACACACACACACCAGTGTTTTTGGTCGTTTTTTTTTTTTGTCTTTTTTTTTGCGCGCTACACAATCTGTCAAAACGTTTACTCAGGTGTTGGAACATCAACATTACCTGCAGCTCTGTGCTTGCTCCGTTCAAGAATGGCCTGAAGTTGAAGTTGGTTTTCCAAAGTTCCCACTTCCACCAACACCACTGTGTATCCTCCTTCACAACTCTCCAAATTCCACTCCGGATGTCGAGAGGCGAGGGAAAGAGATCTTCTTCTGCTTAGTCTTCTCCTCCTCCTCTTTTTCTTCTTCTCCTCCTCCTCCTTCTCCTCCTCCTCCTCCTTCTCCTCCCTTCTTCTCCTCCTCATCCTCCCCTCCTCCTCCTCCCCCTCCACCTCCTCCTCCTCCCTTTTTCTTCTTCTCCTCCTCCTCCTTCTCCTCCTCCTCCTCCTTCTCCTCCTCCCTTCTCCTCCTTCTCCTCCTCCTCCTCCCCCTCCTCCTCCTCCCCTCCTCCTCCCTTTTTCTTCTTCTCCTCCTCTCTTCTTCTTCGTCTTCTTCTTCTGCTTGTCGATTTTAATTAGATGAAATCGGATCTTCAGTACCTGTCGCCACAATAAATTCCACAATCTTCTGGAAATTTTGACGGCTGCCCCAAGGCTGCATCTGCAGCTGTGCGCCCTCTGGCCAGCTGTGACGCCGTAGAACATCATGGGCTGGACAACTCTGCGCCCTCTGGCCAGCCGTGACGCCGTAGAACATCATGGGCTGGACAGCTCTGCGCCCTCTGGCCAGCCGTGACGCCGTAGAACATCATGGGCTGGACAGCTCTGCGCCCTCTGGCCAGCCGTGACGCCGTAGAACATCATGGGCTGGACAGCTCTGCGCCCTCTGGCCAGCTGTGACGCCGTAGAAACATCATGGGCTGGACAGCTCTGCGCCCTCTGGCCAGCTGTGCGCGTAGAACATCATGGGCTGGACAAGGGGCGATCATCCCAACCAGGCGGGTCCCAGGGTGGCGGATAGGGGTGGGGGTGGCGGATAGGGGTGGAGTGGGGGGGTATGTGGGGAGGGGTGAGGGCATGCCCCCAGATTTTAGGGTTAGCTGCAATAGAAGTCAGGCTTGCCTGGTCAGCTAAGCAGTCCCGGACCAAGTGGTGATGTTCCTAGCAGAATGGGGCAGGGGGGATCATTGGTGGCATGGACCAAGTGGTGATGTTCTAGCAGGATGGGGCAGGGGGAGATCATTGGTGGCACGGAACAAGTGGTGATGTTCTAGCAGGATGGGGCAGGGGCACCATTGGTGGCATGGACCAAGTGGTGATGTTCCTAGCAGGATGGGGCAGGGGTGTCATTGGTGGCATGGACCAAGTGGTGATGTTCCTAGCAGGATGGGGCAGGAGGAGATCATTGGTGGCACGGACCAAGTGGTGATGTTCCTAGCAGGATGGGGCAGGGGGAGATCATTGGTGGCATGGACCAAGTGGTGATGTTCCTAGCAGGATGGAGCAGGGGGAGATCATTGGTGGCATGGACCAAGTGGTGATGTTCCTAGCAGGATGGGGCAGTGGGGTCATTGGTGGCACGGTTCACTCCACTGAAATACCTCATGATAATCCGGGACCGGAATAGGTCAGTGGTAAGAACGCCGAACCCGCAATCTTGGTGATCCTGGGGTTGCGGGTTCGAATCTCCGCCTGGCCGTTTGGGTACAGGGGGATTTTCCTCTCGGAGTTAACATTAATTCTGACTCCATTTCCCATTCAGTTCTTCGAATGAGGTTCCGTGTGTGAACGCACGCATAACATCTTGCACACACGTCAAATCCCATCAGCAACTTTCGGAAGAGAAGGCCAGTTTGGCCGTCGGTATGGATGACACGTTGCACATAGCACGCACTCTGCGTGAGAAATGGAAAGAATGAAGGAAGTAAGGAAACTGATTGAACGATACTGAACGATATTGACTGGATGACGCTGGAAATGACTGAATGAAGCGCCAGCTGGCAGCTCTTCAGTCGGCACTGCCCAGGTAGGCAGCCCGTTGTGTAAACGAGTGTGGATTGTAAAGCACTTAGAGCTTGGTCTCTAGCCGAGAATAGGCGCTATATAAGTATTCATAACAATCAATAAATATGCCCCCAATGGCAGGAACATCATGCGATCATGAGCCGCGCTAGCTTTGGGGAAGGACATGTCAGTGAACAAACCATCCCCTCTGTGCTCACAGGGTAGGACTTTTGTCGTCTTGAGCTAAGGCAGAAGTCCCCATCCCCACCCACCACCCCTTGCCCCCCCCCCCCCCCCCCCCCGTCCCCCCCGACAGGAAACTTGATCCGATCTGTCAAAGACGGAGTGTTTCAGCTATGGTGCGGGTTTCGGGGATAAATCAGAACACACAGGCATCAGCGATTGTTATGGTTCTGAACACGTTTCATCTCCTGCAGCAAAGGAAATCAGTGAGTTTCGGAGTGAGGTGTAGGACTACAGGCGGAAATGGGAACAATTCTTTTCTTTTTTGTAGAATAATTCTTAAGTGAGTCCTGCCCAAAATAAGGACAAACAATGTATTACAAGACTGAAGACGACGCGTTTCGACCTCTTAGGTCTTCTTCTTCAGGCAAGATAAACCACGTTTTTCAGGGCAATGAAAACGAAAGAACGAGCAATCACCTGTCTTCTCATAATGTAAGAACTTAGTTTGTCCTGGTTCTGGGGGTGGACTCGCTAAGAATTGTCCTGAAAAGAAAGGAAATCAAGGTTTAAAGAAGTGATGAAGTCGTCAAGGTTTAAAGAAGTGATGAAGTCGTTTAATTGTAAAGAAAGGAAATCAAGGTTTAAAGAAGTGATGAAGTCGTTTAATTGTAAAGAAAGGAAATCAAGGTTTAAAGAAGTGATGAAGTCGTTTGATTGTAAAGAAAGGAAATCAAGGTTTAAAGAAGTGATGAAGTCGTCAAGGTTTAAAGAAGTGATGAAGTAGTTTGATTGTAAAGAAAGGAAATCAAGGTTTAAAGAAGTGATGAAGTCGTCAAGGTTTAAAGAAGTGATGAAGTCGTTTGATTGTAAAGAAAGGAAATCAAGGTTTAAAGAAGTGATGAAGTCGTCAAGGTTTAAAGAAGTGATGAAGTCGTAATTTAAAGAAATGAAAGTCAAGGTTTAAAGAAGTGATGAAGTCGTTTAATTGTAAAGAAAGGAAATCAAGGTTTAAAGAAGTGATGAAGTCGTTTAATTGTAAAGAAAGGAAATCAAGGTTTAAAGAAGTGATGAAGTCGTTTGAATTGTAAAGAAAGGAAATCAAGTTATAAAGAAGTGATGAAGTCGTCAAGGATTCAAAAGAAGTGATGAATCGTTTAATTGTAAAGAAAGGAAATCAAGGTTTAAAGAAGTGATGAAGTCGTCAAGGTTTAGAGAAGTGATGAAGTCGTTTGATTGTAAAGAAAGGAAATCAAGGTTTAAAGAAGTGATGAAGTCGTCAAGGTTTAAAGAAGTGATGAAGTCGTCAAGGTTTAAAGAAGTGATGAAGTCGTCAAGGTTTAAAGAAGTGATGAAGTCGTTTAATTGTAAAGAAAGGAAATCAAGGTTTAAAGAAGTGATGAAGTCGTTTGATTGTAAAGAAAGGAAATCAAGGTTTAAAAAAGTAATGAAGTCGTTTGATTGTAAAGAAAGGAAATAAATTCCAGAACTAGAAAGTACAGGTTGCGTTACTAGATCGCCCAAAACCAAACAGAACCCAACCAGTGACATGACAAAACCGTCGTGTTTCAATGAAGGGAGGGGGGGTGGTGTGTGTGTGTGTGTGTGTGTGTGGTGTGTGTGTGTGTGTGTGGTGTGTGTGTGTATGTGTGTGTGTGTGTGTGTGTGTGTGTGTGTGGTGTGTGTGTGAGTGTGTGTGTGTGTGTGTGTGTGTGTGTGTGCGTGTGTGTTGTGTGTGTGTGTGTGTGTGTGTTGTGTGTTTCTATACAAAAGCGAGCAAGTGGGTGGAGAGGGTGACGGGAGTGCTCTTCTCTTATCTATCTTAGATGACAATGATAATAACAACATCGCATTTATAACGCGCCTTTGCCAAAGGTTCTAGGCGCTGACAATCCACACTCTCGTGTACACAACGGGCTGCCTATCTGGGTAGTGCCGACTGAAGAGCTGCCTTCCGGCGCTTCATTCAGTCGTTTCCCGTGTCATCCAGTCAATATCGTTCACTCAGTTTCCTTCCTTCTTTTATTCTTTCCATTTTTCACGCAGGGTGCATGCTATGTGTCACATGTCATCCATACCAACGGCCAAACTGGTCTTCTCTTCCGAAAGTTGGTGATGGGATCTGATGTGTGTGCAAGATGTGACGCGTGCGTTCACACTCGGAGCCTCGGTTTATAGTCTCATTCGAAGGACTGTTTGATGTTAACTCCGAGGGAAAAATCCCCCTGTACCGAAACGGCCCGGCGGAGGTTCGAACCCACAACCCCAGGATCATCACGATTACGAGTCCGGCGCTGTACCAACTGAGGTTATCCTTCATTTGGTGTTGTAGAAACCCAACTTTTTTTTTTGCTTTGTCCTGGCTTTCCACCTTCAAAAGTCAGTAGTCACACTCCACTTTCACAGAACTTCCAGTTGTCAGGAAACTTTAGTTGTTATTTTATTTATTTATTTTTTTTTTTTTTTTTGTTAAAGAAAGTGTGAGGCATTCTCCTAGTCACCGTGCCTTAAGCTATGGCTTTAGTTGTTGTTGTTGTTTTTTTGTTAAAGAAAGTGTAAGGCATTCTCCAAGTCACCGTGCCTTAAGCTATGGCTTTAGTTGTTGTTGTTGTTTTTTTGTTAAAGAAGGTGTAAGGCATTCTCCAAGTCACCGTAGCTTAAGCTATGGCTTTAGTTGTTGTTGTTGTTGTTTGTTAAAGAAAGTGTGAGGCATTCTCCAAGTCACCGTGGCTTAAGCTATGGCTTTAGTTGTTTTTTTTTGGTTAAAGAAAGTGTGAGGCATTCTCCAAGTCACCGTGGCTTAAGCTATGGCTTTAGATGTTGTTGCTGTTTTTTTTTTGCTAAAGAAAGTGTGAGGCATTCTCCAAGTCACCGTGGCTTAAGCTATGGCTTAGGGACCGTGTCTTCATTTTTTTCTTTTTTTTAACAGCTCTGGTTTGTGCAAAGCCTGACAGAGATTGTACTCTGTCTCTGTCTCAGTCCCTGTCTCTGTGTTTGTCTGTCTGTCTCTTTGTCTGTCTCTCTGTCTCTGTCTCTCTCGCTCTCTCTCTTCGTCTGCCTCTGCCTCTGTCTCTGTCTTTCTCTGTCTGTCTGTCTGTCTGTCTGTGTCTCTGTCATTCTCCCTCTCTCTCTTTCTATCTCTCTCATTCTCTCTCTCTGTCTCTTTCTCTGTCTGTCTGCCTCTCTCTCTGTCACTCTCTGTCTGTCTGTCTGTCTGTCTGTCTCCTCTGCCTCTCTCTCTCTGTCTCTGTCTCTCTCTTCTCTCTATCTGTCTCGTCTCTCTCTGTCTCTCTCTCTTCTGTCTCTCTCTCTCTCTCTTCTACTCTTCTCTGTTTCTACTCTGTCTCTGTCTGTCTGTCTGTCTGTCTATATCTCTCTCTCTGGGAACAGAGTATGACGTTAATGACACACTTTCACTCTGTGGTTGGTGAAGATGGGAGGACGGGGTATGGGGTGTGGAGAGGTGTGGAGGATGGGGAGGGGTGTGGATGGGTGGGTGGGTGGGGTGGAGGAGTTCAAGATTGATTATCCAGCCTCTGGCATATCAGATTTTTTTTCGAAGCTTTGATGATAGGAAATGGCAGACAATGATTCTTGACACGAGAGAGAGAGAGAGAGAGAGAGAGAGAGAGAGAGAGAGAGAGAGAGAGAGAGAGAGACAGAGACAGAGACAAAGAGAGAGAGAGAAAAGAGAGAGAGAGTGAGAGAGAGAGAGAGAGAGAGACAGACAGACAGAAAGAAAGAAAGAGAGAAAGAGGGAGAGGGAGAGAGGGAGATAGAGAGAGAGGGAGAGAGACAGAGAGAGAGAGAGAGAGAGAGAGAGAGAAAGAAAGAGAGAAATGGAGAGAGAGAGACAGACAGCCAGACAGACAAAGACACAGAAAGAGAGAGAGACGCGGGGCGGGGGGGACACAGAGAGAGAGAGAGAGAGAGAGAGAGAGAGAAAGAGAAGAGACACAGAGAGACACACAGACAGAGAGACAGATAGAAGACAGACTTAGACAGACAGACAGAGAGACGGAAGACAGACAGACAAAGAGAGAGAGAGAGAGAGAGAGAGAGAGAGAGAGAGAGAGAGAGGGGGGGGGATACGGATGATTTATTCATCACATGCCATGGCCCCTTCTGAAAAGGTGGATTGCACAGTGACAAAAATGATATGATAAAACATGAACAAAATGATATGGTAAAACATGAACAAAATGATATGATAAAGCATGAACAAAATGATACGATAAAGCATGAAAAAACATAAATGAATGATACGATAAAGCATACTGAACAAAATGATATGATAAAGCATGAGCAAAATGATATGATAAAGCATACTGAACAAAATGATAATTATGATAAAGCATACTGAACAAAATGATATGATAAAGCATACTGAACAAAATGATATGATAAAGCATACTGAACTAAATGATATGATAAAGCATACTGAACAAAATGAAAACAGCACATACTCAAGAACTCACTGTACCCCGCAATTTAAAAGCTTTGTGGAGGTACAAGGTAATTTTTTTTTTAACAACATCCTCTTTAGTGCAAGCCATTAGTAAGATGAGTCTAAACACAGATGGTTGTCTATAATATCAAGGAGGAATGAACAAATCTCGAAGACCACTCAAGGCAGTACACTGCAATACAAAATGAACTTCATCTTCATGTGCATTTTTTTTATAATGGACAGGTGAGATTAGAATTGCAATGTTGATGTTACAATTTAAAAGGGAGACAAGAGAGGAGGAACTTTTGCGAAAGACGTCATAGCAATAATGACGAGTTGCAAGCCCTCTTTTATTTATCGTTTTTACATCTTTGTATTTTCGGTCAGTGTAGTGCTATTGTTGATCTAGTTAAAACATCTGGAAAGTGAACGTATGCGTAATTGTTCAGTTTTGTTTTCGGATCGATTGAGGAAATGCGATTGGAATATTCGAGATTATGTTAGAATGTTCACCAGGTTTCCGAAAGTTGCTAATGCATTACCGAAGGTTCGAGAATGCAGAAACTGATCGAATCGCATTCGCATAAGCTAGTCGCGATTTCATTGGTTGAGCTTCCCGATATGCAGAATATTCTAGAAAAGAATGATCGAGTATGCTCGATAATGTTCTTTAGATAACATATAAAAGGATGAGCGCTGTGCGACTGAGAGGGAGAGAGAAAGGTTGGTTGAAAAGTTCTAGTCATTGTCGAGCACAGAAGTGTTCGAGTCTTCATTGAGTTTGAGTCTAGTCGTTGAAAAGCTGCCATCAGCAGAATATTGGCTGCTGCATGTACGACTGAGTTCCTGTACGACTTATTGAACCTGAAGGCAGATGATTAGTTTGTTGTTCCTATATCCTTCTACGTTTGTAAGTGAAAGGATCCTCTTCGTTTCAGTACCGCGTGGTGTATTTTGTCGTCTGCAAGCCGAACACCTACCACAGGATCTGCAACGAACTCTTACAAGCTGCTGAGCTAGCCTGTACATGGTCATTCACATTGTGCTGACGAAGTCAGCGGTCTAGCGTGTAACAGTTGACTGTAAGGAAAATGATGAACAAAGATATCCGATATTCCCGATCTACATCTTGTCAGTAGAAATGGTAGATTTCTGTCCATTATCATTGACAAGTCATCGGGAATATGGTGCAAGGAGTCATACTGTCACTACAGATCATCAACCAGTCTTGTACGGACCATTCGGATAAAAGTCGGTTCATTTCCTACACACTGATTTAACCAGACATAGCCAAAGCCCAGTTCATACCATTTAACTCTTGGTCTTGTAGCCCAGTTTATTTTTTCCCCCTAGCATCTAGGTTATGCAACATGTTTAAGCTTTCTGTGGGAATCTA
>CM065726.1:80970708-80975708 GCA_033310375.1 Conus canariensis
CTTAGCGGATGTGGTGTAGCACATATGGACTAGTCCGCACGCAGTGACGCCTCCTTGATGAACTTGAAACTGAAGCTCTCCTCCACCCTACTACCCCTTTCCCCTCCATTCCCCCACCTTCCGAAAGAGAAAGACTCGGTGCTTGCAATGAGTGACGTTTGTGGGCGCCTTACGCTCACAACTGATCCTAAGCTAACAGCAATGTAAACTCCCTTGCGGATATAGCCTTCTCATTCTCTTCCCCTCACCCCCCCCCCCCACCTCCCCCGACAGCTGCCGCGTGCATGGCACGTGTTGTCCGTCACACCAGAGCCAGTTCCAGTTAGCGCGCGCCTTCAGCAAAATTCCCACGCACTGGAAAATGCTTAGCTATCAGCATGCAGTCTCGTCTCTCTCTCTCTCTCTCTCTCTCTCTCTCTCTCTCTCTCTCTCTCTCTCTCTCTTAGCAACCAGGCGGACCCAATTCTCATTGAAAGAGCGTAAAGCAGACGATACTTTGGTACGTATTGATTCTTGAGAAGAGGGGGGTGCATTAGTGTATTTCATGACAGACATCGTTATTTTCATGTCGGAAAAATCCCTTCTTTGCCGTGGATTCCATACTTGGTGCATTGATGACAACATTCATGTTGGTCAGGAATCAACAATAGCGCCATTGATGACAACATTCATGTTTGTGAGGAATCAACAACAGTGCCATTGATGACAACATTCATGTTGATCAGGAATCAACAACAGTGCCATTGATGACAACATTCATGTTGGTGAGGAATCAACAACAGTGCCATTGATGACAACATTCATGTTGGTCAGGAATCAACAACAGTGCCATTGATGACAACATTCATGTTGGTCAGGAATCAACAACAGTGCCATTGATGACAACATTCATGTTGGTGAGGAATCAACAACAGTGCCATTGATGACAACATTCATGTTGGTCAGGAATCAACAACTGTGCCATTGATGACAACATTCATGTTGGTGAGGAATCAACAACTGTGCCATTGATGACAACATTCATGTTGGTCAGGAATCAACAACAGTGCCATTGATGACAACATTCATGTTGGTCAGGAATCAACAACAGTGCCATTGATGACAACATTCATGTTGGTGAGGAATCAACAACAGTGCCATTGATGACAACATTCATGTTGGTGAGGAATCAACAACAGTGCCATTGATGACAACATTCACGTTTGTGAGGAATCAACAACTGTGCAATTGATGACAACATCCATGTTGGTCAGGAATCAACAACTGTGCCATTGATGACAACATTCATGTTTGTCAGGAATCAACAATAGCGCCATTGATGACAACATTCATGTTTGTGAGGAATCAACAACAGTGCCATTGATGACAACATTCATGTTTGTGAGGAATCAACAACAGTGCCATTGATGACAACATTCATGTTGGTCAGGAATCAACAACAGTGCCATTGATGACAACATTCATGTTGGTCAGGAATCAACAACAGTGCCATTGATGACAACATTCATGTTGGTCAGGAATCAACAACAGTGCCATTGATGACAACATTCATGTTTGTAAGGAATCAACAACTGTGCCATTGATCACAACATTCATGTTTGTAAGGAATCAACAACAGTGCCATTGATGACAACATTCATGTTTGTGAGGAATCAACAACAGTGCCATTGATGACAACATTCATGTTGGTCAGGAATCAACAACAGTGCCATTGATGACAACATTCATGTTGGTGAGGAATCAACAACAGTGCCATTGACAACATTTATGTTGGTCAGGAATCAACAACTGTGCCATTGATGACAAACTTCATGTTGGTGAGGAATCAACAACAGTGCCATTGACAACATTTATGTTGGTCAGGAATCAACAACTGTGCCATTGATGTCAACATTCATGTTGGTGAGGAATCAACAGCAGCACCAAAACTAAACGCAAAACACTCTAATTGGGACTGCTGTCGGGATAGGGTGCTGCTGTTAGGATAGGGTGCTGCTGTCAGGATAGGGTGCTACTGTTAGGATAGGGTGCTGCTATCAGGATAGGGTGCTGCTGTTAGGATAGGGTGCTGCTGTCAGGATAGAGTGCTGCTATCAGGATAGGGTACTGCTATCAGGATAGAGTGCTGCTATCAAGATAGGGTGCTGCTGTTAGGATAGGGTGCTGCTGTCAGGATAGGGTGCTGCCATCAGGATAGGGTGCTGCTATCAGGATAGGGTGCTGCTGTTAGGATAGGGTGCTGCTGTCAGGATGGAGTGCTGCCATCAGGATAGGGTGCTGCTATCAGGATAGAGTGCTGCTATCAGGATAGGGTGCTGCTGTCAGGATAGAGTGCTGCTGTCAGGATAGGGTGCTGCTATCAGGATATCAGGATAGGGTGTGCTGATCAGGATAGGGTGCTGCTATCAGGATAGGGTGCTGCTATCAGGATAGGGTGCGCTGTCAGGATAGAGTGTGCTGCTGTCAGGATACAGTGTGGCTGTCAGGATAGGGTAGTGCTGTCAGGATAGGGTGCTGCTGTCAGGATAGGGTGCTACTGTCAGGATACAGTGTGGCTGTCAGGATAGGGTAGTGCTGTTAGCGGAGGGGGCCTACAGAACTTCTCTTCCTCTTCCTCTGCTCTCCTCCACCCTACCCCCACCCTTTCCCTCTCCTCCACCTACCACCCCTTTCCTCTCTCCACCTACCCCCTTTCCCTCTCCTCCACCCTACCCTCCCCCCCTTCCCTCCTCCTCCACCCTACCCCCATTTCCCTCTCCTCCACCCTACCCCCCTTTCCTCTCCTCCACCCTACCCCCATTTCCCTCTCCTCCACCCTACCCCCCCTTTCCCTCTCCTCCACCCTACCACCCCTTTCCCTCTCCTCCACCCTACCACCCCTTTCCCTCCACCTCCTCCCCCCCCCCTCCCCAACCAAAACTCGCTGTTTGTAGTGAGTGACGTCGATGGTGATGGCGGCAGGGAGAGTAGCCCCTCGGCGGTAGGCCTCTGGCAGAAAGCTGCAGACTTGCAGAAAGCACCCCCCTGCCCCCCCCTCTCCCCCTCCCCCCCACCCCCACCCCTCCCCCGAAAGCGGCTGCACACCAGAAATTAATTGCACCAAGGCCTTGCTTAAGGAGTCGAGTATTTATAGTCTGGCGCGGTTAGATTGTTTTGGGATATTCTTTTTTTTCAATTATCATTGTGTCTGAAAGTTGATTCTCCTCATTTTCTTTTCATGATATGGCCATCAAGGTTACAAGCCAGGCGGTTCCACGCAGAGATGATTTCACATCACAGGGATGGGTGGGTGTTAGTTGGCGCTTCGAGCTGGCGCACAGACAGGGTCACGGGTGAGTGGAGTTGTAAAGGCCTGAAAGATGACGTCACCTGAGGGGAAGGTACGGAGGGTGTACTTGAAGATTGTTTGTCATGTCATTGGTGACGTCACCTGAGGGGAAGGTACGGAGGGTGTATTTGAAGATTGTTTGTGATGTCACTGTGACCCCCCAAAAAAAACAAACAAACAAACAACAACAACAACAACAATAACAACAACAAAAACCAAAAAAACAAAACAAAACAAGGACAATTATTGCCAGGGAGTTGTTCTTTGATGAAAGACCAGTTAACCATGGTTCAAATTATTTATGGTAGGCCTCAAAACGCTTCCATGGATTACATGGTGTTTTAGTGCAAAATGTTGCTGATATACAGAGCAGAGTTCGCTTTTTACAGCTAAAGTCTGGTTGCAAGAACTGAGTTTGAACAGATGAAAATCACCTTCGCTCTGTGAAACAACAAACAAACTCAACTGAATATGTAAAAAAAATGTTCTCCTAGAATTTGGAGTCAGTATATTCGTTCAATACCATAGGTCAGCAAAAAGTAGCAGAATGATGCATGACTTGTGGACTCCTTGTGTTTCTACAGCCGTTGATAGGGCACTAGGATTTGGGAGTGGAAAAAGTCTTAGTAGACGACAGGAAAATGAAGGGTCATGTGGATCGTGCTTGCACAGAAAAAGGACCGGACATGAGACCTGCCTCAGAGTCAGGTATGGTGTGGGTCAAGGGCTGGACATGAGACCTGCCTCACAGTCAGGTATGGTATGGGTCAAGGGCTGGACATGAGACCTGCCTCACAGTCAGGTATGGTATGGGTCAAGGGCTGGACATGAGACCTGCCTCACAGTCAGGTATGGTATGGGTCAAGGGCTGGACATGAGACCTGCCTCACAGTCAGGTATGGTATGGGTCAAGGGCTGGACATGAGACCTGCCTCACAGTCAGGTATGGTATGGGTCAAGGGCTGGACATGAGACCTGCCTCACAGTCAGGTATGGTATGGGTCAAGGGCTGGACTGTGCGATGAACGGTGTTGTGGTACTGGCTGATCTTCTGAGAAATGTCAGGTGCAGCTTGGAGTGTCATAGAGAATACATAAAGTCTGTGCTCTAATCTCAAACCGTGGTGCAGCTTGTAGTGTCATAGAGAATACATAAAGTCTGTGCTCTAATCTCAAACCGTGGACTCGGACCTAATTGCGGCGTGCGGCCAGCGAGTGATGGGGAAGGGGGTGGGTGGTGGGTGGGGAGAAGGGGGTGTATGTGCGTTATAGAGACAGGCCTCTCTTCAGGACATGGCTACAGGGTTGTTTTGGTGGGGCTCCTGAGAGAAAAGGGAAGTAAAAAAAAAAAAAAGGCAGCAAATGCTAACAGCCTTGTGTTCCCAAGCTACACTCCTGCCATCCCTGTTTCCTCGAGTGTCTATCCCCCACCCCCACCCCCATCCCCGCGCAAAGTCTCTTGTGCCTTGTCAAATGAAAGAAGGGAACAGAACATCAAACCAGCTCTTTGTTTGTCTGACGCTTTCTTCATGAGTTGAAGCATTGAAGACTGTTGTGGTTCTCAATCCAGATCGATCTGGCGTATTTCATTAGTGTTTTTATTTATTTGTTTATTTAATAATTTCTTAAAACTTCCTTTTTTTATTCATTCGGTTCCGGTGTTGATTCTTCGT
>CM065726.1:80983208-80988208 GCA_033310375.1 Conus canariensis
AGCTGAGACTAATGACGTGTTACATCTTTCAATCATATTGCATGGAGCAGAGACTAATTAAGTGTTACATCTTTCAATCATATTGCATGGAGCAGAGACTAATGAAGTGTTACATCTTTCAATCATATTGCATGGAGCAGAGACTAATGAAGTGTTACATCTTTCAATCATATTGCGTGGAGCAGAGAATAATGACGTGTTAATCTTTCAATCATATTGCATGGAGCAGAGACTAATGAAGTGTGACATCTTTGCAATCATATTGCATGGAGCAGAGAATAATGACGTGTTACATCTTTCAATCATATTGCATGGAGCAGAGACTAATGAAGTGTTACATCTTTGCAATCATATTGCATGGAGCAGAGACTAATGACGTGTTACATCTTTCAATCATATTGCATGGAGCAGAGACTAATGAAGTGTTACATCTTTCAATCATATTGCATGGAGCAGAGACTAATGACGTGTTACATCTTTCAATCATATTGCATGGAGCAGAGACTAATGAAGTGTTACATCTTTCAATCATATTGCATGGAGCAGAGAATAATGACGTGTTACATCTTTGCAATCATATTGCATGGAGCAGAGACTAATTAAGTGTTACATCTTTCAATCATATTGCATGGAGCAGAGACTAATGAAGTGTTGCATCTTTCAATCATATTGCATGGAGCAGAGACTAGTGAAGAGTTACATCTGTGGAATCATATTGCTTGGAGCAGAGACTAATGAAGGGTTACTTCTTTCAATCATATTGCATGGAGCAGAGAATAATGACGTGTTACATCTTTGCAATCATATTGCATGGAGCAGAGACATAACGCTCCAGTTAAAGCTGAAAGTAATGAAGTGTTACATCTTTCCAATCATATTGTGTGGAGCAGAGACTAATGAAGTGTTACATCTTTCAATCATATTGCATGGAGCAGAGACTAATGAAGTGTTACATCTGTGCAATCATATTGCATGGAGCCGAGACGTGGACTATGTACAAAGACGCGGAAAAGAAAATGATGAGGGATTCTCCCGTCGTGTCCGACGGATGAGTAGGCAGGCAGGTCATCTGCTGATGTGGGTCCTCATGTGGGAATGAAGACCAATTCCTGAGGCACAAAGTCTTCCACAGACGCTGCATGGAATGGAGTCCTGCAAGGATGGGCCCCGTTTTCTCCGATTCCCCTTTACCTGGATGGCGACTGCTCTGTTGTGCTCAAATGTCTTTGTGCCCTGGGTA
The DNA here is from genome assembly GCA_033310375.1 of Conus canariensis. NCBI lineage: Eukaryota > Metazoa > Mollusca > Gastropoda > Neogastropoda > Conidae > Conus > Conus canariensis. The sequence continues at coordinate 80,984,449 of CM065726.1, forward strand.
CACTGTGGTGCTTCCGCTGTGTTCTGTCAAGGGCGACATCTTCCCAGGAAGCAGTGTCGATGTTACAGCTTCTGAGGCTGGCCTTCAAGGTGTCTTTGTATCTCTTGAGAGGCCTTCCTTGGTCACGTTGTCCTTCCTTCAGTTGTCCATAGAGCAGCAACTTTGGAATTCTGCTGTCCTCCATACGGACAACGTGCCCTGTCCATCGGAGCTGGCTGTTGATGAGTATACACTCAATGCTGGGTAAGCCACACTTCTTCAGGACCTGTAGGTTGGACACTCTGTCTTGCCCTTTGATGCTGCATATCTTGCGCAAGCATCGTTGATGGAACTGTTCAAGTTGTTAGATGTGTCGGTGGTACGTGGCCCACGTCTCACAACAGCAGCGGAGAGCACAAAGACACGGAACAGAAAATAGAAGCATCCAAAATGTGGAGATTCCAACGTTTGGGCAGAGTACGTTGAAAAGACTAAAGTTACCAATACAGAGGTGCTGAAAAGATCTAGGTATGGAAAGAGAACTAAATAGCAGCCAGTCCGAGAGAGAGAGAGAGAGAGAGAGAGAGAGAGAGAGAGAGAGAGAGAGACAGACAGACAGACAGACAGACAGACAGACAGACAGAGACAGAGACGGACAGACAGTTGGTTTGTTCATTGAACTTGTGCTTACATCTGAACTTTAGACTAAAAAAAGAATCCATTTAAGTTGAGAATAATAAACATATATAATTTGCATCCAAAGCACCAGCCTTGTCTTGCTTGCCAACTTACCATGCATTCCTATCACATGTTGTTATTATTGTGAATATACCATGCATTCCTATCACATGTTGTTATTATTATGAATACTACCATGCATTCCTATCACATGTTGTTATTATTGTGAATACTTATATAGCGCCTATCATCGGCTACAAACCAAACTCTGAGCGCTTTACAATCCACTCTCGTTCACACAACGGGCTGCCTACCTGGGTAGTGCCGACTGAAGAGCTGCCAGCTGGCGCTTCATTCAGTCGTTTCCCGTGCCATTGAGTCAATATCGTTCACTCCATTTCCTTACTTCCTTCATTCTTTCGATTTTTCACGCAGGATGCATGCTATTTGTCACGTGTCATCCATACCAACGGTCAAACTGGCTTTCTCTTCCGAAAGTCAGTGAAGGGATTTGACGTGTGTGCAAGATGTTTTGCGTGCGTTCACACACGGAACCTCGGTTTACAGTCTCGTTCGTAGAACTGTATGGGAAATGGAGTCAGAACCAATGTTAACTCGAAGGGAAAAATCCCCCTGTATCGAAACGGCCCAGCGGAGATTCGAACCCACAACCCCACATAAAGTGTACGTCACCTTGGTGTGTGACCATGTATCTTGGATACCACGAGAGTATATGACAGACTGAATGGGAGGGGGAATGGTCCGTGAGGCTGCACACCCTAAAGTCATGCGCCAAGATCTTGCGTAAGAAGTTGAGTATTTGTAGACTGGTGGAACTGGATTGTTTTTAGAATGTTTATTGTGTCTGAAAGTTGATTGTCTTCGGGGTTTTTTTTCCTCTCATTGGCCTTCAAGGCACAAGCCAAGTGGTTCCAAGCAGACAGATTAAGATAAAAGGAATGAGACTATTTCGGGGAGACCGCCTGGCGGAAATGTAGGGCCACTGGTGAGTGGGAAGGCCTGAAAATGTGTTGTGAACTAAGGGGAAGGTCATGTATTTGAAGATTATTTGCGATTTCATTGTTGAAGATCCCCCCCCCCCCCCCCCAAAAAAAAAAAAAAAAAAAAAAAAAAAAGAAAAAAAAAAAGAGGGAAATAACTGGTGAGGAGTTGTTCTTTCGATCAAGTATCAGTTTATCATAAGAATGCTGGCTCCAATTCATGGCAGGCCTCAAAACACTGACATGGATTATGTAGGGTTTCAGTGTCAAATCCTAATTGTGGCGTGTGGCCACATGGATTATGTAGTGTTTTAGTGCTAAATCCTGATTGTGGCATGTGGTCACATGGATTATGATATAGTGTTCTTGTGCCAAATCCTAATAGTGGCGTGTGGCCACATGGATTATAATTATAGTGTTTCAGTGCCAAATCCTAATTGTGGCGTGTGGCCACATGGATTATAATCATAGTGTTTCAGTGCCAAATCCTAATTGTGGCGTGTGACCTGTCCACACTATCGCCGCCATTACGTCATTTCCGTTGGATCGCTCGGTCGCTCGGTCGGTGGAGCGTTCATTTCCCGGGTGTAGGCCCGGGCGAAAAGCAGTTCCGCTTCATTCCTTTGTGCAGTCTGCCTTCCATCGCACGTGCAGTTCGTTCACGGCGGTTCACTGCCGGGCATCAAGATAGGAGTGCGATTGTCGCCTCAGGAGGGAAGGAGAGAGGGGCCTTTGTACCTAGGCTTGATTAGTAGTGCTGAAAGCTGCATTGCCCTTGGTATTGGAAGGGGGAGGGGGGGGGGGAAGAAAAAAAATGACAATTAATTTCTCAGAGAAAGGACTGAGGAAGCAAGTATAGGTATCGAGAGAGAGAGAGAGAGAGAGAGAGAGAGAGAGAGAGAGACAGAGACAGAGAGAGACAGAGAGGGAGAGAGTTAGACACAGAGAGAGAGAGGGAGGGGGAGAGAGAGAGAGAGAGAGGGAGGGAGGGAGGGAGGGAGAGAGAGAGAGAGAGAGAGAAGAGAGAGAGAGGGGCAGGCACACACACACCCACACCCACACCCACCCACCCACCCACCCACACACACACACACACACACACACACACACACACACACACAGAGAAAAGGGGCAGGCACACACACACACACACACACACACACACACACACACACACACACACACACACACACACACACACACACACGAGAACGAACGAACGAACGAACGAATCTTTTTTAATGAGGGATAAAGAATAAGCACAATACAGGCTTTTTTACATCTTGCCTTCGATGAAGCAGAAAAAATAATGACAATATGTGACTTCAAAATCAACGAACCATCTAGATAGTGAAAAGAATATTAGCCTGAAATACAAAAGGCAATCCAAAAATATGACAGTCAACTTTTCACACACACACACACACACACACACACACACACACACACACACACACACACACACACACACACACACACAAAGATAAAGAGAAAACAACTTTGCAAATACAGAGAGAGAGAGAGAGAGAGAGAGAGAGAGAGAGAGACAGACAGACAGACAGAGAGACAGAGAGACAGAGAGACAGAGAGAGAGACAGACACAGAGAGACAGAGGGAGAGAGAGAGAGACTGAGAGAGAGAAGAGGCAGGCACACACATACACACAAATAGAGAGAGAGAGATAGAGAGAGAGAGGCAGAAACACACACATACACACCGAGAGAGAGACAGAGAGAGACAGAGAGAGAGAGAGAGAGAGAGAGAGAGAGAGAGAGAAAGAGAGAGAAAGAAAGAGAGAGAGAGATTGAGAGAGAGAGGCAGACAGGCACACACACATGTGCACAAACAGAGAGAGAGAGAGAGAGAGAGAGAGAGAGAGAGAGAGGGGGGAGAGGCAGGCACACACACACACACACACACACATACACACACACACACACACACACACACACACACACACACACACACACAAACACACACACACACACACACACACACACACACAGAGAGAGAGAGAGAGAGAGAGAGAGAGGTTTATCGGACACGTGACATTCAGTCATACATTTCACTTCACACTTCACATTTCAGTCACCCCACCCCCC
>CM065726.1:80990708-80995708 GCA_033310375.1 Conus canariensis
GGGGGGGGTGGGGGGGGGGTGGAGGTCCCCATAAACAGTACCCTTCCTTTGATTTTAATCTGTCTGCTTGGAACCACCTGGCTTGTATACCTTGATGGCCACGTGAAAGAAAATGAGGAGAATCAACTTTCAGACACAAGAAACACTCAAAACAATCCAGTTGCTCCAGTCTATAAATACTCGACTTCTTAAGCAAGGCCTTGGCGAATTCATTTTAGGCATGCAGCCTATCAGTTTTTCACAGAGACGGCAAGCAGTGGTACAGTGGATAAAACACCTTGCCAAAGATGGTCGCCGCCTGTCTCTCTGTCTGTCTCTCTGTCTCCCATGCGACCCAGCAGTAACGGCAGTGATGGTATTAGGTACGGTGTTCTCTCCTCTTCATCCTCCCCTCTCTCTCTCTTGTCTCTCTCTCGCTCTTTCTCTCTCTCCCTCCCTTCCTCCCTCTCTCTCTCCTTCTCTCTCTCTCTCTCTCTCTCTCTCTCTCTCTCTCTTCTCTCTCTCTCTCCGTGTCTCAGTGTTTCTGTGTCTGTGTCTATATATCTGTATTTCCATGGAGCATCTTATGCATAAAAATCCTTTGTTATATTATAGAAGTCCTTTGTTATATAGAAGTCCTTTGTTATATAGAAGTCCTTTGTTATATAGAAGTCCTTTGTTATATAGAAGTCCTTTGTTATACAGAAGCGTGGCTTTTAGTGAAAGGATGCCCACTTGGTTGTACTCCGAGTCTAGTCTACCAGTGAGAGGATGAGGATAACGGGGGGGGGGGGGGGGGGGGGGGGGATTGGAGTCATGGGGGGAGCGGGGGGGGGGGGGGGGAGGGGCGGGGAGCATCAGCAGTCAGATGGCGTGTGGACTATCAATGACTCAATGACTAACAAATGTCCCCAGAGACACCAACCCCCCACTCTGTCGTTTGACATCAATGACTAACAAATGTCCCCTGAGACACACCAACCCCCACTCTGTCGTTTGACATCAGTGACTAACAAATGTCCCTTGAGACACCAACCCCCCTACTCTGTCGTTTGACATCAATGACTAACAAATGTCCTTGAGACACACCAACCCCCCACTCTGTCGTTTGACATCAATGACTAACAAATGTCCCCTGAGACACACCAACCCTCCACTCTGTCGTTTGACATCAAAGACTGACAAATGTCCCCTGAGACACCAACCCCCCAGTCTGTCGTTTGACATCAGTGACTAACAAATGTCCCTGAGACACCATCCCCCACTCTGTCGTTTGACATCAATGACTAACAGATGTCCCTGAGACACCAACCCCCTAGTCTGTCGTTTGACATCAATGACTAACAAATGTCCCTTGAGACACCAACCCCCCAGTCTGTCGTTTGACATCATGAGACACACCAACCCCTCAGTCTGTCGTTTGACATCAATGACTAACAAATGTCCCCTGAGACACACCAACCCCCCACTCTGTCGTTTGACATCAATGACTAACAAATGTCCCCTGAGACACACCAACCCCCCACTCTGTCGTTTGACATCAGTGACTAACAAATGTCCCTGAGACACACCAACCCCCCACTCTGTCGTTTGACATCAGTGACTAACAAATGTCCCTTGAGACACCAACCCCCCACTGTGTCGTTTGACACCAGTTTCTAACAAATGTCCCCTGAGACACACCAACCCCCCACTCTTTTGTTTGACATCAATGACTAACAAATGTCCCCTGAGACACACCAACCCCCCTCTCTGTCAGTGTCCCCTGAGACACCAACCCCCTACTCTGTCGTTTGACATCAGTGACTAACAAATGTCCCTTGAGATACCAACCCCCACTCTGTCGTTTGACATCAGTGACTAACAAATGTCCCCTGAGACACCAACCCCCCACTCTGTCGTTTGAGATTAATGACTAACAAATGTCCCCTGAGACACCAACCCCCCACTCTGTCGTTTGACATCAGTGACTAACAAATGTCCCCTGAGACACCAACCCCCCACTCTGTTGTTTGAGATTAATGACTAACAAATGTCCCCTAAGACACCAACCCCCCACTCTGTCGTTTGATATCAATGACTAACAAATGTCCCTTGAGACACCAACCCCCCACTCTGTCGTTTGACATCAATGACTAACAAATGTCCCTTGAGACACACCAACCCCCATGACATCAATGACTAACAAATGTCCCTTGAGACACATCAACCCCCCACTCTTTCGTTTGACATCAATGACTAACAAATGTCCCTGAGACACCAACCCTCCACTTTGTCGTTTGACATAGATTTTGGTTCGGGGCAGAAACATCGCCACAATTACAAGATCAATTGATGACACACTTTAACTACCTAAGTCAAAAAAAAAAAAAAAAAAAAAAAAAAAGAAAGAAAAGAAAAGAAAATCAAGCGGGATACGTTTTGGCCGTTGATTTTTTTTTTTTTTTTTTCTAAACCAAAGCATTCGATTCCATACCTAAAGCTTTTCTACGGATTGCCGTTGACACGTATGGCTTTGGATCCGATTAAAAAAAAATGTGTATCGATTCTGACTACCAGTATTTTTACATCCATGAATTCTTTTAAAGAGAGTACTTACATAGCGCCTATCCCGGCCAGAGACCAAACTCTAAGCGCCTTACAATCCGCATTCTCGTTTACACAACGGGCTGCCTACCTGGGTAGAGCCGACTGAAGAGCTGCCTGCTGTTGCTTCATTCAGTCGTTTACCGTGACATTCAGTCAATATCGCTCATTCAATTTAACAACCCTTTCATTCTTTCGATTTTTCACGCAGAGTGCATGCTGTGTGTCACGTGTCATCCTTTACCAATGGCCAAATTGACCTTCTCTTCCAAAAGTCGATGATGGGATTTGACGTGTGTGCAAGATGCTATGCGTGCGTTCACACACGGAACCTCGGTTTATAGTCTCATTTAAAGGACTGTAAGGGAATTGATATCAGAACCAATGTTAACTCTGAGGGGAAAATCCCCCTGTACCGAAACGGCCTGGCGGAGATTCAAACTCGCAACCCCAGGATCACCAAGATTACGAGTCATGGTGGCTGGCTTTCTGAGTCTTTTAATCTGAATTGTGGTATACGACAGGGCTGTCCATTTTTTCCACTAGCTTTTGTTTTAGCCGTAGAATTGCTGGCTAGCAACATTAGAAAAGAGCGGTTCAGTCATAAGAATTAGGACGCCTATGCATTCTTAAGATGAAAATTGTTATTAGTTTTGTCCAGTAGGACTGGAACAAGTCTGGCGGCACTAGACTACTGTTAGATATCTTCTATGTTTTCGGAGTTCTTGGGAATTGCATTGCCTAGGTCCCATCAGAATGAACACACACACACACACACACACACACACACACACACACACACACACACACACACACACACAGAGTTACAGTCACACACACACTCATACACCACACACACACACACACACACACACACACACACACACACACACACACACACACACACCACACACGCGCGCGCGCGCGCGCGCCATTAAAAGGTGTGGGTGCTTACGTAATAACTCCACATCGGCGGTGGGAAGAACCAACGCTGTTAAAGTGGGTAAAACGGGGGAGGGGAGGGGGAAATTCAGGGGTGGGAGGTGGGGGGGGGGGGGAGGGGTGGTGGGTGGTGGAGAAGGGTAGCAGACAGCAATGCGTGCTGAGAATTGAACTGCCAACCTCCTTGATGTAGTTGGCGGGATCGATGGAGTGATATGTTGGCTCCCCCTGTCTTACTCCACCAACCTGAGCGAAGAAGACACACAATGACCCCCTCCACACACACCACGGCCACCAACTCTCTCTCTCTCTTACTCTCTTTGACTCTCTCATTCTCTCCCTGTCTCACTGTCTGTCTTCCTCACTCTCTCTATTACTCTCTCTCACTGTCTGTCTGTCTGTCTGTCTCTCACTTTCCCTATCTTTACAGACATACACTCAAGTGAGTGCGTACGAGCATGCACACAGACACAGACACAAACGCAAGCATGCACACACGCATGCGCCCCCCCCCCCCCCCCCAACACACACATACACATTAACACAAACACACACACGCATTCACACACACGCATTCACACACACATACACACACACACACACACACACACACACACACACACACACACACACACACACACACACACACACACACACCACAGAGCGGGTGTAGGAGATGGGGGGTGGGGGAGGGAGTAAGGAGTGGAGGTGCAAATATCTATTTCATTTGATAAAAGGTGTACTCTGAGCAAACACAGCAGAATGAAAATGTCAGAGCACCACACGTTAGTACAGGAATAAACCCAGATGCTTTGTATCACACGTTTAAACACTAAGATCAGCAAGTGAACGTCCATCTGTTACACACACACACACACACACACACACACACACACACACACACACACACACACACACACACACACACACAAAACGCATGGTGAGTATGAGTCAGTTTCAGACAACAACAACAACACAATTGACAGTGGGCAAAAAATAGGAGGATGGAAGCCCCATTGTTTGAGAAAGAAAAAGGAAAAAAAAAGAAAAGAACAAAAAGAAAAGAAAAAGACTCATGTCCACTTGGCCACGCTCCCTCTTCCTCCCTTCCCCTCCCTTCGTCGCCCCCCGCCCTCCCCCCCCCTCCTCCTCCTCCTCATCATCATCATCGCAGTAGGCTGGCTACCTCTTTCCCCATCCTCCTATTCCACTCAGTGAGGTCGGGCTGGCTGGAGGAGCCGGAGGGGGAACGTACAGTGGCAAGCATGCGTAAGAAGAACAAGGACAGATGGGCGAATGTCTGTCTGCCTGTAGCCCAGGTAAAAAAAGGAAAGAAATAGAGGGGGATTTTTTTTCTTTCTGCGTACCCTGGCTGATACTCCTGCAGACGATACTCCCTGTATAGACAGACGATTCATTAAGGGTGGATAGACAGGCGATTCATTCAGGGTGGATAGACAGGCGATTCAGGGTGGATAGACAGGCGATTTATT
>CM065726.1:81005708-81008208 GCA_033310375.1 Conus canariensis
GGAAAAAAAGGGGCAGCAGAGGGACATCCGGAGTCATGAACCGGGTGTGGCCCAACCCCCCTAGAGTGTCAGGAGATAAGGGCCGAAACACTTGCTTGAAGGGGGCTTCTCTTCTGAGGACTCTCTGCTGCCACGCTCTCCACGAGTTTCTTTCTACTGATGCATGGGTAAACCATTGACTTCCGGGAATAGGCCGGAGGACGTCCGGGAAAGACCGGAGGACACTGGGAAAGACCAGAACCAAGGGCTCTGTGGGCTGGCTCCCCACTTTGCCTTAAACATGTGGCTACTAAAAATAAAAGGAAAAGATGCTCCCAGGATTCACCGAAAGGGGGAGAGAATGATGAATCCATCGGTGCTCAACCAATCATGACTGCAAATCCCAAACGGACTATGAACATGGACCAAATCGAATATCCATGTGTCTGTGGAAAGCGTTTCGCTACCACCCGTGGCATGAAGATCCACAGAACAAAGATGGGATGTGTGAAGACTCATCTGAATGAGCAGCAGCGCACTGCATCAGCAGATAAGACGTCGGAAGACCAAGGCCAGGATTTAAACCACAGTGCCAAGGACATCCACGCTGTTGGTTCGGATGAGGAATTTGCACAGGCCCTCGATGCCAGGCGCCTGAAACTCAACCTGCCACGAGCAAACGAAACTGAAGATTGGGAGAAACTGGATGCAAAAATCGTCCAAAGACTCGATGCACTGATAGGGAAAAGCACCCTGGAACACAAACTAGCCACATATGGGGACATTGTGTATGCCACATGTAGAGACGCCTATGGAGCAAAACTACCCAAAGAGAAAACACCTCCAAAGAAATCCAGACGCCAAGAAAAGATGGACAAGATCAGGGTCCAAAAGAAAAACCTCAAGATGCAAATGAAGACCGCACTGCCAGCTGAAAAACAAAGCTTGGAAAAACTGTGGAAAGACCTGAAAGAAAAACACAGTGCCCTCAGCAAAGCGGAATCTGCGAGGAAGAGGAAGAGCAAAAAGAAGAAGACACAAGAGCGCTTCTTCAGAGACCCCTTCCAGTTTGCCAGAACACTGTTTGAGCAGCCAAAATCTGGGACCCTAAGTGTGGACAAAGGAGTTCTTGAGCAGCATCTGAGGAAAACATACTCTGACCCACAGAGCAAAGCACCACTCGACATTCAAGGTCTGGTGTGGCCAACCAACCCTGAGGAACAGTTCAATGGCAAGCCTCCAACGTTGGCGGAAATCAAGAAGGTGGTCGACAAAGCCAGAGCCAAATCATCACCAGGGCCAAACGGAATACCTTACCAGCTTTACAAAAAATGTCCCAAGGTGCTGGAGTGGCTCCACAGGCTGCTGCGATCGGCTTGGAGAAACCAGAAGATCAGCGGCCAGTGGATGACGGCAGATGGTGTGTACATCCCCAAAGAGCAAAACTCAAGTGACATTAGCCAGTTCAGGCCAATATCACTACTGAACGTCGAAGGGAAAATCTTCTTCTCTGTCATGGCAGCAAGGCTGACCAAGTACCTGATGGAAAACAAGTACTTGGATGTGTCAGTCCAGAAAGGTGGCATCCCAGGCGTGGCGGGCTGTGTAGAACACGCCACAATGATCTGGGACGCAATCCAAAAAGCAAAAACAGAAAAGAGAGACCTGGACGTAGTGTGGCTTGATCTGGCAAACGCATATGGATCTGTGCCCCATGAGATGATACAGTTGGCTCTTGAGATGTACCATGTGCCAAAGAACATCCGCGACATGCTCAAGAAGTACTTCAATGGCTTCTCAATGCGGTTCTCTACCAAGGAGTACACAAACAGACTGGATCAACTTGGAAGTGGGTATTGCAATGGGCTGTGCAATTTCCCCAATACTGTTCGTGCTGGCAATGGAACTCATCTTGAAAGCAGCAACAAACAACGCGAGACAAACAGACCTTGGCGATGGATACAAGATGCCTCCTCTCAAGGCCTTCATGGATGACACTACAGTGATTTCATCCAGAGAAGACGAGACACGTCATGTGCTGCAGAGGCTGGACGACATAGTTGCCTCATCCAGAATGAAGTTCAAGCCAAAGAAATCACGGAGTCTCTCACTGAGGAAAGGAAAAGTGGCCGGATCTGTGGTCTTCAGTGTTGCCAACCAGGCCATTCCAACAGTCACAGAAGAACCAGTCAAGAGCCTTGGAAGATGGTATGATGATACGCTGAAAGACACACAAAGAGCAAAAGAAACCAAGCAGATGGCGGAGGAAGGCTTGGAGACCATTGACCAGTGTGGGCTCCCTGGCAAATACAAGGTCTGGTGTCTGCAGTTCATGCTGATACCAAAGCTGCTATGGCCTCTGATGATATACGACATCTGCACCAGCATAGTGGAGGCAATGGAAGCCAAAATCAACAAGTTCACAAGGAAATGGCTTGGTGTCCCACCCTGTCTGACTGACATAGCGCTGTACTGTCGCCAAGCAAAGCTGAAACTACCCCTGAAATCCATCCTGGAGGAA
>CM065726.1:81015708-81018208 GCA_033310375.1 Conus canariensis
TGTGTGTGTGTGTGTGTGTGTGTGTGTGTGTGTGTGTGTGTGTGTGTGTGTGTGTGCGTGCGTGCGTGCGTGCGTGTGTGCGTGCGGCGTGCGTGCGTGTCCCCCCTCCCCCCCTCTCCCCCGCTCTTTCCCCCAAATTCCTTCGACTTCAACTTAGCCCGTTCGCCAGGCCTGTCTCTCTCTCCCCATCTTCACAGCCCAAAGAGAGAAGCTACACTTTGTAGCCTCGCTGCACACTGTCTTCTCCTAACTTCTCTCTTGCTCGCGAACTCCTACCACCCTTCGACTTCATTACCTATGACTAACGCAGAAGCATGCAGTGGCTGCACACCCAAAATGAATGCGCCAAGACCTTGCTTAAGGAGTCGAGTATTTATAGACTAGCCCAGTTGGATTGTTTCGAGAATTTTTTTTTTTGGATTGTGTCTGGAGGTTAATTCTCCAGATTTTCTTTCCAATGGCCATCAAGGTAGCAGCCAGGTGGTTCCAAGCAGACAGATTCAAATCAAAGGAAGGGGACTATTTGGGAGGAAACCACCTGGCGCAAAGATATGGTCACGGGTGAGTGCAAAGGCCTGAAATGTGTTGTCAGTTAAAGGGGGGGGGGGGGGGGGGGGGGGGAAGGTCAAGTATTTGAAAATTGTTTCTGATTTCATCGGTGAAGATCCTTCCAAAAAACAAGGGAAAGAATTGGTGGGGAGTTGTTCTATGGATCAAGAATAAGTTTCACACGAAATGCTGGCTGCAGTTAATGGTAGGCCTCAAAACTTTGACATGGATTATGATAAAGTATTTGTAGACCTCAAAACACTGACATAGATTATGATAGAGTGTTTGTAGACTTCAACACGCTGACATGGATTATGATACAGTGTTTGTAGACCTCAACACGCTGACATGGATCATTGTAGAGTGTTTGTAACACCTCAACACGCTGACATGGATTATGATAGAGTGTTTGTAGACTTCAAAACACTGACATGGATCATTGTAGAGTGTTTGTAGGCCTCAACACGCTGACATGAATCATTGTAGAGTGTTTGTAGACCTCAACACGCTGACATGGATCATTGTAGAGTGTTTGTAGACCTCAACACGCTGACATGGGTAATTGTAGAGTGTTTGTAGACCTCAACACGCTGACATGGATCATTGTAGTGTTTGTAGACCTCAACACGCTGACATGGATCATTGTAGAGTGTTTGTAGGCCTCAACACGCTGACATAGATTCTGATAGAGTGTTTGTAGACCTCAACACGCTGACATGGATCATTGTAGAGTGTTTGTAGACCTCAACACGCTGACATGGATCATTGTAGAGTGTTTGTAGGCCTCAACACGCTGACATGGATTATGATAGAGTGTTTGTAGACCTCAACACGCTGACATGGATCATTGTAGAGTGTTTGTAGACCTCAACACGCTGACATAGATTATGATAGAGTGTTTGTAGACCTCAACACGCTGACATGGGTAATTGTAGAGTGTTTGTAGACCTCAACACCCTGATATGGATAATTGTAGAGTGTTTGTAGACGTCAACACGCTTACATGGATCATTGTAGAGTGTTTGTAGACCTCAACACGCTGACATGGATTATTATAGAGTGTTTGTAGACCTCAACACGCTGACATGGATCATTGTAGAGTGTTTGTAGACCTCAACACCCTGACATGGATCATTGTAGAGTGTTTGTAGACCTCAACACGCTGACATGGATTATTATAGAGTGTTTGAGTGCAACAGAATCGTAATTGTAGCATGCATAGCATTCGACGCAACGAAATGGTTGATGAATTTGCCAAGATTGCCACAAAGAAAGAGTTGAGCAGATTGTCTATCCCTCACTTTGATGTGGAACCAAATCCAGGCTTACATAAAAAAAAACCTCTGGCAAGAGGAATGGGACTCGCAGACAGATAACAAACTATTTAAAATCCGTCCAAATCTCAAACAGTTTTTACCGTGTTCCCGAGGCGGCCGTAAAGAAGAAACAGTTTTGTACGGTTTGCATACAGGCCACTCGTTTTACACCCATTTTTATCTTTTAAAAAGGTGAAGAAGCTCCGTGGTGCGTTCCATGTCATGTACCACTCACAGTGAAACATATCCTTTTAGAATGTTGGGACTTACATGATGTGTGACATAAACACTTTACAGCAGACTCCATGAATACCTTGTTCAGAGATGTCCCTCCTCCCCCCCCCCCCCCCCCTCCCCCCACTTGGTATAATCTTTGAATTTCTGAGGGAGATCAACATTTTTCATCTGATCTCAGATTTTACAGAGAACAGATTTTTAACAAAACTCCCGGTGTATGTGTGTGTGTGTGTGTGTGTGTGTGTGTGTGTGTGTGTGTGTGTGTGTGTGTGTGTGTGTGTGTGTTGACAATATGTTTTAAGGAGTTGTATGATTGAGTTTTTTTTTTCTTTTTTTTTTTTTGGTATGACTTGTGAGTTAACTTCAACGCGGTGACAGCCCTGATATGGCCCTTTGCG
>CM065726.1:81020708-81040708 GCA_033310375.1 Conus canariensis
TTGTTTTAGTCCTGTTAGTCAAGACTATGTCAAAAAACTTTGTTTGCGATGCAGCCCTAAATCATGTGAACTTGATGCCATTCCCACTAACTTGCTCTTTCAGTGCATTGATGATGTCCTACCACATCTTACTCATGTTATCAATACCTCTTTGTCCTCTGGTCACGTTCCTGAAATCTTCCGGTCCGCAGTGGTACGTCCATTGATCAAGAAACCTTCATTAGATAAAAATGTTTTAAAGAATTATCGGCCTGTATCAAATTTGTCATTTCTATCAAAATTATTGGAGAAGATCGTTTTGGAACAAATTCTAGAACATCTCGAAAAGAATCACCTTTTGAATCCTCATCAATCTGCTTACAGACAAGGCCATAGTTGTGAGACAGCACTCCTCCGTATAGTCAATGACCTCCTCTGCGGGCTTGACGATGGGAACGTTTCCTTATTAGCGATGTTAGACCTCTCTGCAGCATTTGACACGATCGATCATAATATTTTGTTCTCACGGCTTCAAACTTCCTTTGGATTCAAAGACACAGCTCTCGACTGGATTATCTCTTACTTGACTGGACGGACTCAGACAGTGTGTGTACAGGGAAGATACTCAGACAGTTCTCCTCTTAGGTACGGTGTGCCTCAGGGTTCTGTACTTGGGCCAGTCCTTTTTGTGCTGTATGCTAGTCCTGTGTCTGACGTCATCAGTGGTCACGCCATGTCGCATGAGAGCTTTGCTGACGATACTCAGCTTCATCAGTCGGCTCCCATTGCTGAAACTGACTCACTGATTTCTCGGATGCGGGGCTGCATTGCGGACCTGAAGGACTGGATGACAACCAACAAACTACAACTAAACGACGACAAGACGGAACTCATGTTCGTGACAAAACAGCCTAACCATCCTTCTCTGCCTTCAACTGTCACTATCAATGACTGTGCTGTCTCTGTCTCCACCTCTGTCCGCAGTCTAGGGGTCATACTTGACCAATCCCTCTCCTTTGAGAAACAGGTTTCAAATATTTGCAAGACTGCCTATTTAGAACTAAGAAGAATCAGCTCTGTACGTCACCTTCTCTCTACAGATGCTACAAAAACTCTCATTTGTGCATTTGTCTTATCTAGAATAGATTACTGCAACTCACTTTTGGCCGGCCTTCCAAAATACCTGATAGAAAGATTACAGCGAATCCAAAATCATGCAGCCCGAGTCGTCTGTAGAGCAAGAAAACATGCTCACATTTCGCCTCTCCTCCACTCTCTTCACTGGCTATCTGTCTCAAACCGTATCTCGTACAAAATCTCAACTCTCACTTTCTCTGCTCTCTTTGAAAATGGACCTTCTTATCTCTCAGATCTCCTTAAAATCTACACCCCCTCTCGACAACTACGCTCCTGTGCTGACGACCGCCTTCTGCGAATGACTCGCTTCAGGACTACTACTGGTGAAAGATCTTTCTCTTTTCAAGCTCCAGCGACGTGGAACAGACTGCCAGACTGTCTCAGACATTCAGATTCTATCTCTTCTTTCAAGTCTAAACTTAAAACCCATCTATTTTCTCATAATTAGTCAATGCTGTGGGGAGAGGGGGGGGGGGGGGGGGTACAACCTAACTCATAGCCGTCTGGGCCTTTTCAAATGTAGCGTATGTGTATGTTCTCTATTATATGTATTTGTTGTATGATTGAACGTTATAGGATTAAGTTTTTGTAGTGATATTTGAAGAATAAGTGAATGTCACATTGGTAGGATTAGGATTTGTTAGTTATTGTAGTAATAGTATTTGTATTTGTAGTGGGTGTAAGGTGTATTATTGTATATGAGAAGGGTGAATGTAGTATGACTTTGTAAAGCGCTTAGAGAAATTCGTTTGATTAAGCGCTATATAAGAAATCATTATTATTATTATTAACTTAGCCGTAACTCACTCAAATCGAATCATAACATAATGAATGAATTTTTCCTTTTTTTTTTTGTTTAATAGGAAGAAAAACCCTGCAATTTCGTCCAGTTCGACATGAATTGTGCGCATGTTGAAATTTAACACGAAACACCTGGTGACATTTGCGTCAAGAAGATGCATGCATGTACGAAAGAAATCGACCACACTGATCTTATTTCAACGCAAAAAACAAAAACATGTACGAAAGAAATCGACCACACACTGATCTTATTTCAACGCAAAAAACAAAAACATGTACGAAAGAAATCGACCACACTGATCTTATTTCAACGCAAAAAACACAAACATTTACGAAAGAAATCGACCACACTGATCTTATTTCAACGCAAAAAAAAAAAAAAAAAAAAAAAAACGTACGAAAGAAATCGACCACACTGATCTTATTTCAACGCAAAAAACAAAAACAAGCTGGAAAGTGATTCGTACAATCTGACCGAGTTTTTCCATGCTTGAATTATATATCTCTCGAGATACATGTATATATATATATATATATATATATATATATATATATATATATATTTTGTTAAAATATTTTTAAAATGAAGTGGTAAAATCTACAAGCTTGTTTCTAGCTTTGCTATCTTCAGGATGTCTTTTGGAGCACGCCAACGGTCTTTTATGGCGTGCGGGACTTGATTTCAACTCTGTGTGTGCAGGCGGATCTCATTTGCTGCACGTGCGGCCTGTGGTTCTTATTGGGGCCTGTTCAGGTGGAATGTGCTAGCAAAGATTTCCACTTGTGCCTGCAATTGTTTACAATTTCTACTTTTGTGTTCAGAGTTGCTAAGTGTGGTTTGCATAATATTAACCATTTTTCTGTGGAGCATAGATTGCATCTTTTTGAAATATTGTTGTATGGTGCTGCTCTTTTTATGATTTTCCATGATATGTTGTAGTCTATTTTTTTATCTTTGAGTCTCCAGATGTATTTGCTCAGCTCTGTTTGATTTTTGTATTTTTCATTTTTGAATGACTGTTTATGGTTTGCGTATCTGGTTTTGAAAGTGTTTTCAGTAATCCCTACATATGTTTCTTCTTCATTTTCTGATGTTACCGTAGCTTGGTATACAATGTTGCTGTGAAGACATTTGTTGCTCAGGGGGCACTGTTCTTTTTTAGTGCAGTTGCAAGATGTCCTTTCGGCACCCTTCTCTTTTATGTTGCTTTTCATTTTGTTAGATGAATCAATCATGTTTTTGAGGTTGGGCATACATGAGTATGACAGTTTAATGGTGTTTTTGTTGAATATTTTGGACAGTTTGTGTTCTTTTGGGAATGATGTTGCTAAGATTTTAAAGAATTCTTTTCCTACATTTGTTTTTACTTGTCCATCGTATGGTGGGTTGTACCATATGATCTTTCTTTTCCTATTTTTCTTAATTCTGTTCGTGTTGTTGTCTGGACTGTATTGTAGTTTGTAATTGTAACCACTTTTTTGTAATGCTTCTTGATATTCTGTTGCTGCATCATTGAATGCGTTTTCATTGCATGACAGGTTGGATAGTCTCTTGTTTATACCATTGGGTATTGTTTTTAGTATAGATGGTGGGTGGTTGCTTTTGATGTTTACGTAGACTGGTATGTCATTGGGTTTTTTGTATGGTTTGTACACATGGTCATTGAGGTCTAATGTTATGTCTAGGTAATTCACTACTTTTTTGTTTGCTTCTATTGTGATTTTTAAGTTGTGGTTTTTAAAGATTTTACATAATTCTTTTTTCTTGTTTTCAATGGTTCTTGGATTATTGTTTAATGCAGCGAGGCCGTCATCTCTGTATAAACCGGCCTGTTTTCCAAGTTGTTTTTGGATGTTGGATAGCATGAATAGTCCGACTAGTTCACATGTTTCGGCACCATCATACGATCCCATGGTTACATCAAATGTGGAGTTTTTGCTCGTTTTTTTAATCCAAGTTTCATTTCTGCTATGGAGTAAGGTTTTTTTGGTGTGGAAAATAATCTCCATTTCTGACTCTGTTATATTTGTGTATTTGTTGGCAAATTTCAAAGCTTTGTTGAGTAGTTCTTCATCTATGGATGGATAGAAGTCTACTATGTCAAATGTAATGAACATTGTATTTCTCTGTTTGTTGAGTTTCTTAAACCATTGTATGACTTCATAGCTGTTTTTCCAAAGGTTGTATTCGGTGTTTGATTTTATATCTTCTATAGCCTTTTCCAAAATTCTCTTGCTTATTTTGCCCAGTTCGGATTTAGATGGGTTTATTAGTCTACATGTTGGGTTGTTTTGGAAGTTAGGCTTGTGGTCTTTAAGTGTTATGAAGGCCTCCTTTGTTGCTGTTGTCTCTACCCTATCACTTAACTCCATGCGATGTGCAAGCTCTTTTTCTTTTTGCGGATGTTGCTATGTGTAGTTTTATCAGCTTTCTTGTAGTTTTTCTGGATGTTTTTGTTTAAGAGTTGAGAGTATTCGTTTGGTTCCATTTTGTAAAAATTGCTCGTTTTGTCAGCCTTTACGAATATCTTTTTATCATTTTGGATTTGTTTTATATCATTTGCTAGTGATGTTTGAAAGTTGTTATTTGATTTTTTGAATTTAATATTGGCTATCAGTCCCTTCATTTTGTCTTCAAAAGGTTTCATTTCATCTATTGTTGGAGGTGATCGCCATGATTTGAATCCATATGTATTTTTGTCTTCATTCTTTGCATTTGGGTTTAGGAAGAAGAACGCCTTCCATCTCATGTTGCGCACAAATTTCTCGGTTTGTTCTATCAGTTTTTTAGTGTAAGTTTGTGGGTTTGAAAATGGTATGTTTTTAGTAGATTGCCTAAAGTTGATTTTCTCCATTTCAGATTTTGTCAGACCACAGTGCTCAACTTGAGGAGCGATTATTATGAACAATATAAAAAAGTTCTTAAAAAATCTGAAGGTGCTCAACCCCTTGGGGAGCAACATCTGTTAAAATATTTTTAAAATGAAGTGGTAAAATCTACAAGCTTGTTTCTAGCTTTGCTATCTTCAGGATGTCTTTTGGAGCACGCCAACGGACCGTTGGCGTGCTCCAAAAGACATCCTGAAGATAGCAAAGCTAGAAACAAGCTTGTAGATTTTACCACTTCATTTTAAAAATATTTTAACAGATGTTGCTCCCCAAGGGGTTGAGCACCTTCAGATTTTTTAAGAACTTTTTTATATTGTTCATAATATATATATATATATATATATATATATATATATATATATATACTAGCCGGTGTACCCGGCTTCGCTCGGGTATATCTGTACAATAATTTTCTGGCTACCCCTCTCTCTCACCACTTAAAAGACAATACAATAAAATTCAGCTTGGGTTTGTTTCGTTTTTCCCATGCCGAACCAATTGCCCCAGCCTCCTCCTATCTACTTCACCCAATTTCTTCGGACGCCCACTCCCTTCTTGCCTCTCAATCTGTTTTCCCTCACGAATTTTTTTCGTAATACGATACACAGTCCATAGAGGGATGCCTGTACTTTGTGAACTTACCGATGCATTCTCAATTCCTTGATTGAAGTGCTCCAAAATGACAACTCTGTAGGGGCCGCCATAACCTAGTGGATAAGGCGCTGGACTCATGATCCAAAGGTCGTGGTTTCGAATCCCGGCTTGGTCTTGGAAATTTTAACGTGGAACGTTTCCAGCTAAAATGACCGTAGTTCACCCCGATGTCCACCCTGGCCCCGCAGGTGTCAGTCTAATGTGACGGACCAACCGTCTGCATATCCTTGATTTGGGCACGGACGTTAAATCCAACTCAAACATGACAACTCTGTGAAAAGATTGCATTTTCACGATGTATCATGTCTATTGGAGAGCCTCTGGGTAGACATTTCTGGTCTCCCTGTTTGGCGCAAGTATAGTTAGTGTTTCTGCGTTTCCAGTTCGTGATGCTGCAACGTAGAACATTCCATGTGTAAAACACGGAACGGTCAGGTCTGCCCCAAGGGATGAAAATGTCGGACCCTGGCTCTTGATGATTGTCAGAGCGAAAGCTGGTTTCATGGGAAACTGAAGCCGTCAGAACTGGAATGGCAGGGGTGAGTCCATGGGTTCCAGAGGAATTCTGGGGAGCAGCACCGGTTCACCTTTGTGGGGGCCACATGATATTTTCGCTTCTACAACGTTCCTGTGCAGTCTGGTGAAGACACATCGGGTGCCATTGATCACCTTTGGTGGGTCCAGTGAGCGGAGAATGATAATAGGGACTCCAGATTTCAGCAACAGTTCATGTGGTGGAAGTCCAGAAATCTCAATGGAGTTCAGGAGTTCTTGTGGATAAAGGACTGCCTCATCATCATTCTTGGCCGTGTCAACAGATCTGTACAGAGTTTCCTCTCCAGGGAAGTCAGCTACGATTTTTCTGTTCAGCCTGTTGACAGTCTCGTTCAGGGAGGAGATTATGGCCCTTTCCGCTAACCAGTCTGAGTCTGCACAGTGAGCATGAAGATCCGGGTAGACTGCTTCTATCAGATCCTCCTGGCTATCAGACAGGCGTTGACAATGTTGGCTCTGGTGCCATTGAGGGTGACAGGGAGGATCTGCCTGAAGTCCCCACAGAACAGCGTTGGGATGCCTCCCATTGGCCTGTGCACTTGGGTGATGTCCTGCAGCGTAGAGTCCATGGCCTCGTAGACAGCTGTGGGTCATGGCAGCTTTATCAATTATGACGGTTGCAGCCTCTTTGATGACTTTGGCCAACGTTGACCCACGCTTGACAGAGCAGGTTGGCGTTTCTTGCTTGTCGGCATCCAGAGGGACCTTGAAAATGCTATTTACTGTCCGCCCACCCGGCAAAAGAGTAGCGGCAATGACACTGGAAGCAGTGGCTAGCACTATTTTGCCTGTGGAGCGGATCCTGTTCAGGATAAGATTCAGGATGGTCTTTCCTGTCCCTCATGGAGCATCAAGGAACATTATGTTGCTGCTTGCTGTGGGATCCTGCCTCTGCTCAACCATGGTCATAAAGCTGTCGTACACGTCTCTCTGGTCAGCTGTCAGCTTCTTCAGCTGGTCATCAGCTGCTGCCCGGAGTGCAGTAGTGTCGTAATTGGTCTCGCGGTAGTATTCTCGAGGCAGTTTGTTGTTGTGTGACTGTTGGCATCCCATACTCCTCTGTAGACTTGCCTCCAAGAAGGAAGAGTTTGTGCTGAATCACAGTAAGAGCTTGGTTGTAGATGGCATCTGTGTACTGCGCTTCATAATAGACATCTCTTCGGACTTGGAAGAGGAAATCTTCAGCAAGATGGTCTCTGAAGAGGTTCCACAGGTTGCCTGGGTTACTGGGGTTGAAAGCCACCAGGATAATACGGAAGTCACGCAGCAGTCGGGGTCTCTGAGAGATGGAGGCTTCCTCCAGGGCAAGTTGTAGAAGGCGGTCATCTTCTAGGAGTCCAAGAGCATTGCAAGCATCTCGAAAAATGTTGTGGACATAGCCGTTGACAATCTTCAGCTCCTCGTACGAACGGGATCCTTTCATAACGTTGAGTAGAAGCCTCAAGAAGTAGCACTCTCCCTGGCGAGGACTGATACTGTACAATCGCCGGATTGCAGTGCCCCTTTGTCGTTTCTTCCACATATTCTGAGTGGACATCAATGTGAAGTGCTCAGGGACTTCCACGTACTTCAGCTCTCGTGCTGTAGGGTCTTGAGAGCATAGGCTAAAGATGGCGGTAAGGGTTGCTTCTGGGGGAGAGCCTTGTGCTCTTTGCGCTGCATTGTGTGGATTGAAGTAGACCCATTGTCCATTCTCCAAATGGACAGCTGGTCTCTGCACCATGGGGTGGCGCTCATGCAGGTCAAATCCCAGGAGTCTCCAGGTCGCCTCGATGCTGCCAACGTAGCGGGCATTCTGGTACATTTGGATCTCATCAATGACTGGAGGTTGTTGAGCTGTTCCTTCACCTGCCTGAGTGGCTTGGAGTTGGAAGACGGCTTGGTCTGTGCCCTTGTGGACATACTTCAGGACGTACTTGATGAATTTTATGCTACTGCATATTTCCACATTGATGTGGCAGTTGAACTAATGTAGGAGGTAAGGGTTGTAGGGGACAACCCACTG
This sequence comes from Conus canariensis, assembly GCA_033310375.1. NCBI lineage: Eukaryota > Metazoa > Mollusca > Gastropoda > Neogastropoda > Conidae > Conus > Conus canariensis. The sequence continues at coordinate 81,028,729 of CM065726.1, forward strand.
GTTGGTGACGATGATTTCTCTCTGCCCAAGCTTCACAGTCCCAGTATGTCCTCATTCAGACTCCTCGCGTCTCCTGTACTTGGGGTAGCAGTCCTCACCCTGCTCTATGACCCTTCTTGCCTCTCAATCAATTTTACCTCACAATTTTTTTTCGTAATACGATACACAGTCGATAGAGGGATGCCTGTACTTAATGAACTTACCGATGCATTCTCAATTCCTCGATTGAAGTGCTCCAAAATGACAACTCTGTAGAGGCCACCATAACCTAGTGGATAAGGCGCTGGACTCATGATCCAAAGGTCGTGGTTTCGAATCCCGGTTTGGTCTTGGAAATTTTCACGTGGAATGTTTCAGCTAAAATCCTAGTTCACCCCGATTCACCCTGGCCCCGCAAGTTCATGTATCTGCATTCCAGTTTGGCACGGACTTCCATGACAACCAGATATGTCAGAGCCCGGTGACAACATTTCTGGCCCTGTTGCGCAAGTATAGTCAGTGTTTCTGCGCTTCAGTTCGTGATGCTGCAACGTAGAACATTCCATGTGTAAAACACAGAACGGTCAGATCTGCCCCACGGATGAAAATGTCTGTCCATGGCTCTTGTTGACAGACAAAATCAGACGGTATTGCAGAGCATCATAACTTCGGTGTATTCTGAAATCCTCTGCAGACTACCATCTCTAAATTTAGAAATTAACGGTTTTTAACGGTCAATTTTAAGTTTCTGTTCATATTAGTTGTCTATCATTGATCAGCGTGTAAAACTGCACTGTATACCAAATTTCATCAAGAAAGGTCTAAATTTAGAAAATAACGGATCTTAACGGTTTTTAACGCTCAATTTTATAGTTTCCGTTCGTGTAAGTTGTATAACATTGTTCAGCGTGTAAAACTGCACCTGTATACCAAATTTCATCAGGAACGCTCTAAATTTATATAATAACGGTTTTTAACGGTCAATTTTTAAGTTTCCGTTCGTGTAAGTTGTATATCATTGTTCAGCGTGTAAAACTGCATCTGTATACCGAATTTCATCAAGAACGGTCTAAATTTATATAATAACGGTTTTTAACGGTCAATTTTAAGTTTCGGTTCGTGTAAGTTGTATATCATTGTTCAGCATTGAAAACTACACCTGTATATCAAATTTCATCAAGAAAGGTCTACATTTAGAAAATAACGCTTTTTAACGGTGATACCATCTCTAAATTTAGAAATTAACGGTTTTTAACGGTCAATTTTAAGTTTCTGTTCATATTAGTTGTCTATCATTGATCAGCGTGTAAAACTGCACATGTATACCAAATTTCATCAAGAAAGGTCTAAATTTAGAAAATAACGGATCTTAACGGTTTTTAACGCTCAATTTTAAGTTTCCGTTCGTGTAAGTTGTATATCATTGTTCAGCGTGTAAAACTGCATCTGTATACCGAATTTCATCAGGAACGCTCTAAATTTATATAATAACGGTTTTTAACGGTCAATTTTTAAGTTTCCGTTCGTGTAAGTTGTATATCATTGTTCAGCGTGTAAAACTGCATCTGTATACCGAATTTCATCAAGAACGGTCTAAATTTATATAATAACGGTTTTTAACGGTCAATTTTAAGTTTCGGTTCGTGTAAGTTGTATATCATTGTTCAGCATTGAAAACTACACCTGTATACCAAATTTCATCAAGAAAGGTCTAAATTTAGAAAATAACGCTTTTTAACGGTGATAAATAACGGTCGTAAAAACTATCGAATGACCCAATGTTATTCACAGTATGTCCTTCTAGACTCATGCCAAGTTTGGTGGCGATCCGAGGACTCCCTTTGCCGCCAACATCAGAAAAGATTGTATTTTTGATCGTTTTTAGGGGGGTACGTATTGTTAACGGTTTTTAACGGTCATAAATAACTGTCGTAGAAACTGTCCAATGACCCTATGTTACTCGGGAGATGTCCCTCTAGGTTCGATGTACCTGTGCAATGTCACAACAGCCATTTGATGAAAAGCAGAGGAAAAAGATGTCTTTGAAACCGTTATAACAGTTTTTTAACGGTTTTTAACGGTTTTATTTCTTTAAAGATTAGCCCAAAACCATCCTCGGGTCACAACAGACATACCTGCTAAATTTCAAGAAGATCGGGTTTTAAACAGTTTCTTTGATAGGGTTTGGTGTTTTTAACGGTTTTTAACTGTTATAAATAACGTTTTTTAATTGCCAAATAACGGTTTTAATTTTAGAGAAGTAGTCCTGTACCTGTGCAATGTCACAACGGCTATTTGAAGAAAAGCAGAGGAAAAAGATGTCTTTGAAACCGTTATAACAGTTTTTTAACGGTTTTTAACGGTTTTATTTCTTTAGAGATTAGCCCAAAACCATCCTCGGGTCACAACAGACGTACCTGCCAAATTTCATGACTATCTGTTGAGCCGTTTTTGAGTCTATAGCGTACACACACACACACACACACACACACACACACACACACACACACACACACACACACACACACACACACAGAATTTGCCCTTTATGTATTAGATATATATATCTGTCTTTGTCTCTGTCTCTCTGTCTGTCTGTCTGTCTCTCTTATTCTATCCATCGATATATTCTGGAGAGTTATCGCAGAGTTAGATTCGAGTTTTTACACGTTGAATATATATATATATATATATATATATATATATATATATATACATATCTATATCTATATCTATCTCTGTGTGTGTGTGTGTGTGTGTGTGTGTGTGTGTGTGTGTGTGTGTGTGTGTGTGTGTGTTCTGTTTTCGTGATGTTGATATGAGTTTTGATGGACTGTTACTTACAGACTGTCTAGCTTCTTGTCCCTGTTCTTAGGTACTTCTGTCATTGACCCGACATTTGATGTGACATTTGATGTGACATTTCGCTCCTCTTCTGTGTTGTCGTCGGCATGTCAGCTACTTTGTAACTGCGTCATAGAATCCAGCTTTGATTTATATGCGTTATTATTTCTTCTTCTTCTTCTTCTTCTTCTTCTTCTTCTTCTTCTTCTTCTTCTTCTTCTTCTTCTCTTCCCTCTTCCTCTTCTACTCGTTCTCCCTCCTCCTCCTCTCTTCTTCTTCTTCTCCTTCTTCTTCTTCTTCTTCTTCTTCTTCTTCTCTTCTTCTTCTTCTCCTCCTTCTCATGCTCCTGCTCCTGCTCCTGCTCCTCCTCCTCCTCCTCCTCTTCCTCCTCCTCGTCGTCGTCGTCGTCGTCGTCCTCCTCCTCTCCTCCTCCCTCCTCCTCCTCCTCCTCTTCTTCTTCTTCTTCTTCTTCTTCTTCTTCTTCTTCTTCTTCTTCTTGTGTTCTTGCTAAACTTTTTCTCTCCCCCTCGATGTTGACCGCCCGCCCCAAGTAATAAAAGTAACACGGCGAAGAAAGCCACCAACTTTCCGTCTTTGGAGAATATTTTTATGTCACATCATATCCTTGCCATTTCTGAATCTCCTCTTCCACCTCCCCCCCCTCTCCCGTTCTCCCAACACCTACCCTCCCAACCCCTCTCCCCCCCCCCCCTCCCCTGTGGAACCCGAACCACTCAGACAGTCTATAAATGGAACCAAGGAGGAGGAGGGAGGGGTGGGCAGGAGGAGGGGAGTGGGGCTGGGAGTAGGCTGGAGGGAGTCGGGAGGGAGGGAGGAGGTGTTACGTCACTTTGTGTGTGAATCTTGATCTCGCCTGGGGGATAACTGTCTAGACGGAGGCTGCTCTTACACATCTTCATCTAGAAAGAAAATAGTAGACGATAACATGATTTCAAGAGAGAGAGAAAGAGAGAGAGAGAGAGAGGGGGGGAGGGAGGGAGGGAGAGAGAGAGAGAGAGAGAGAGAAGAGAGAGAGAGAGGGGGTGGGTGGGAGGGAGGGGGAGAGAGAGAGAGAGAGAGAGAGAGAGAGAGAGAGAGAGAGAGATGTACGGGAAGTGATGAAGAGAGAGAGAGAGAGAGAGAGAGAGAGAGAGAGATGATTTCAAGAGAGAGAGAGAGAGAGAGAGTCAAACTAACACACACACACACACACACACACACACACACACACACACACACACACACACACAGAGAGAGAGAGAGAGAGAGAAATTTTTTATGAAATTTATGAAATTTATGAAATTTATTCAGATAGGCCACAGCCCCTTCTGAAGGGGGATTACATTCAAAACTCAGCATGATAAGTGTGACAACAACATCAACACAAAGTTTTACTAGAATGTATGGGGGAAAAAAACAGCAATAAAATGATACTCAAATGGATGAATTACAATCTACTACGCATGTGCATGAAGTCTACTCTACTGACACATACATTAATACCATACTAGGCTATCCATATGCATGTAATATTGGCGTGTCAATACATTTGTTAGCTAACCATAACAGCTCGCCTCTTAAAGGCTTTATATAAATACATGCATAAATTCCTCACAATAATTTTATTTTCATTCGTCATTAATAGAGTCACACAGAACTGACATGGATTTGTATAATATTTACATGGAATATATTCCTGCCGTAGGTCACTGAAAGCAGAGCAGACGAACAGAAAGTGTATTTCATTATCATTTGCCTTTCCACATAGCGGGCATGTCAGATTGCTGTCAGAAACTACATTATACCGTTGACGATGCATTGCTATATCTGAGACACCAAATCTGAACTTCGTCATATAATTTTTTATGTCTGTCAATATCAAGTGAAAGATATGTTTCGCAATTATTAAATGATTTAAACGATCTGTACCATGTAAATCTATCACTTTCCAGAACATGTTCATGCCAGTTTTGCCATCTGTTATCAATAAGTCTTTGACGAAACAATTGCAAAAAATATTTCACATTTTCCACACCCTGGTTTAGCCATACAAATCCAAAACCATTTAGAAATAGGGTCTTACGAACATTTGACGCCCATGTGGTTTTGCCTCGTGAATCCAACCAGAGTAACATGTTATAAGCTTTTAAAGGTAATCTGTTATCATTCATCCGTGATAACTTTAGCCAGTATCTGATACACTGTACACTTGAATTTATGTAAATAGGGTGACGTCCAGTATCTCCATACACAAGATCATTAGGTGTTTTAATGTGGACTCCTAAAAATTTCTTTAGGGCATACAAATGAACCTTTTCAACATGAACGACGGCAGTATCCAGTCCCCACAGTTCAGCACCATACAGAGCAATTGGCTGCACCCGAGTATCAAAAATTTTTAACAATACTTTCAGCGAATTATTATTAAGTACAAACAATCGTTGCAGAATTGATAACAAAGCATTTCTCGCTCTGCTTGCGAGATCTGTGCATGCAGCCACAAAACTAAGTCGGGTGGAAAAATGAATACCAAGATATTTATAACAGTTAACGACAGCCATTTGCTCACCATTAAAAAACCATCTCTCTCGTGCTGCAAGGTGCCCTCCTTTTCTAAATACCACGACATTGCTCTTTTTCATATTTACTTTAAGTTGGAGTCTAGAAGCTGCATTACATAAATTGTTCATCTGGGTCTGAAGGCCAACTGGTGTTTCTGACAACAAAGCTATATCATCTGCCAGTAACAAAATAAACAATTCAACTGTATCTGGAGACAGTGTTGCACCATGTCTTCCCTTCTCTATGATTTCTTGTGCTAATTCGTTGATAAACAAAGAAAATAAAACAGGGCTACATGCATCTCCTTGCTTTACACCTTTTGTACAAACTATGTAATCTGTAAATTCACCACCACACCTGACCCTTGCTTTTACACAATTGTACATGCTCTTGATACATCGGTACATTTTACCCTTTATTCCATTCTTTTGAAGCACTGGCCAAAGTAATTTTCTAGATATGGAATCAAATGCCTTTTCGAAGTCAATGAAGGCCACATATAATTTGCGATTCCATGAAAACTGTTTTTGTACAATAGCCAAAAGGGTAAACATCTGATCGATAGTTGAATAACCTTTCTTAAACCCCGCTTGCCACTCACCCGTGCTATTATTAAATTCCACCCACTTTTGCAGTCTACAGTTAATTATAGAGCTAAATAATTTACTACTTATATCACTAAGTGATATGCCCCTGTAATTACTTGGATCATTGACTTCACCTTTCTTAAATAATGGCAATATAATCGATTCAGTCCAGTTATCAGGGAATATCCCTTTGTCAAAAAGTACATTGAAAAATCTGACGAAGAAATCAATTACGATATTTCCGGCATTTTTGAATAATTCTCCAACAATGCCATCAGGGCCTGCAGCTTTTTTGTTCTTGAGTTTTTTCATTGCAGAGATCACTTCTGTTCTAGTAATTATACTGTCAAGGAACCCTGCATCGCTATCAGAATCGAGAAAAGGTATCTCATCTTCTATTTCTTCTGCGTCTTCTTCAGCATCTTTTTCGAGAAGATCTCTGAAATGCCTATCCCAATCGCTGACAGAGATATTGTTATGCGTACTACTTTTCTTAACTGATATTCTGCGCATGTGTTTCCAAAACTCTTGCTGATCTTCAACTGAGGTAACTAAATTGCATAACAAAGAAGAATTATACTCGTTCTCCTTCCTCTTTAAAAGATTCTTATACTCCCTTCGAGCTTTACAATAAACGTCTCTGTCTTTATCGTCCAATGTATTTCTAGATATTCTTAGAAGTTGTTTCACGTCTCTCTTGGTTTTATAACATTCATGATCAAACCAATCATCATTGTTCAGAGTGTCATTTATTCTTATTTGTTTCCTCATGCACTCCGCTTGATCTTTTATACAAGCATTAAATATATTCAAAGCGGCGTTAATGTCATCATCGATCAGAGTAACTGCATTCTCCAGCATTGACAAAGCATGTTGACTATTCATTAGATCACAGAAAGTATCAGCATATTCATCTTGCCATTTATACCTTTCTATAACTTGTATGTTTTTCTTGATACCTTTTCCATTTCTTACTTCAAAAAGTGAGTTCATATGGAATACTAGAGGCAGATGGTCAGACTCAATTCGTTCATTCACACAAAGACTGCACGATATATTAATAGCATTAAACATGTCATAGGAAGTTATAAAATAATCATTCACACTGTTCCCTGACTCTGAAATGTATGTGAAACGACCTTGACGGTCGCCGTCGCACACACCATTTAAAACGCACAGATCTAACACAGTACACATGTTTAACAAGAGCTTACCATACCTGTTTAATATCTTGTCTTCTGAACATCTGTTTATAAGGGTTTCGTTATGCAAACTAAAAGGACAATTTTGGGTTGAAAATTCCTGACAAATGTTAGAAATTCTGCTATTTAAGTCTCCAGCCAGAAGTACATACGTATCAGGCATACTGAGCATAACATCAGAGAGACAGTTTTCCAAATCACTTATGCCATTATCAATACCATAAAAAGCATAGTATGGTGAATTTTCTGGAGGTACATATGTGCATACATAAAGAACATTCTTTGTAAGACCAAAGACATCTTTAGAAATATTGAACATCATGGTATTGTTTAGATCAATCGGTAATGCCTGTACAAAAGGTACAAATTCCATTTTGATAAGACATACGACTCCTCCCGATCTTCGTCCGTGTTCGTAAACTGAACGGCTGGTTTACAGAAGACTTTATAATTGCTGAATACATTTGAATGTAAATTTTCAACAAAAGTTTCTACTAAACAAACAAAATCAAAAGACGTTATATACGAAATAAACATTTTATCAGATAGCTTAGAAAGCAAGCCATTTACATTCCAATGCAAAAATGAGACATGATTTCCGTTCGTACCAGCCAAACTCGCACCACAGATGCTTTCTGTAAAATTATCTTGATCATTCAAAATTGCTCTTTCTCTTCTATTACCAGACACTACATTAACCTCTTCATTTGATGAAGACAATGGGATAAAGCTTGGTATGTGAAAATCAATACAAGCAGAAGAACGATTGTTCCCCATGAGACATAAATCATTTCCGTCGTTTCTTAAACCATGTTCACAAACTTCGAAAGGAGCACTTTCATTCAGTGTTGGAGATAACAAATTCTCACTTTCGTTCCGATTATGTACAAACATTTTAGAGGAAAAACCCCCATTTGATGATGAAACAAAACCATTTTCATTCACATTTTCATTCTCTGCATTATTTTGTGTTCTAAGTTTAGAGGGAAATGATTCAACAGATGAGAAAGGTAAAGCATATTTATGCATTCTTTCATTCATTCTTCCATTGCCTGTACCAGCATCTGAAGAATAATTATCATTTGTCAAAGAAGATAAAACATTTTCAACCAATCCATTTTGTGCGGGACCTTGACAAGATAAACATGTATTCAATGAACAGGATAGATTGTTTCCATCTGCTCTTTCATTATGCACACACAATTCAGAAGAAAAACATTTATCAAACACAGAAGGAAACACACTTTCATCCATTCTTTCATCATGTGCATGAATAACATTTGGTGTGTCATCAGGTACACGTTTATCACCCCCAGTAGAAACATCCGAATGTGTCCGGTTCAGTGGCACATTGCACGAGCGATTTCTGTCGTGAGCTTTACAGTTGACGGGGAGCGTTGACACAGCCGTGTCACTGCTCCTAACCGAAGCTGCACGTGATGTGCCATCCTTACCTTCTCTTTTAAGCGGTGACACAGTTTTTTCCTTCCCCTCTACGTTTAGATTTATGTAAATATTTGACGAATCATATTGTTTTGATGTTATTTTAACAGGCCGGCCATATCCCTAGGTTGAAATTGTCAGATTACTGTCCTGGTCCAAGTAATACTTTTTCCCTTCGATAACCAGGTGATCAAAAATCATTGACACCTTTTTATTTTCTTTTTTTGCATCTTTCAGGTGAGGGACAAGTTTCTTGCGTATTTCTCTCACTCGCCGGGAGAAATCTTCACCGACAAATACCTTGGTACCCCTCAACCTATGCCTGGCACCTAGAATGGCCTCTTTGTCCTTAAAGAAAGTGCAACAACCAATAATCGGAGAGTCCGGTTTCCCGTTTAACCTGTGGAGCCTGTCAAATTGTATGTCTCTTGGCAGTTCTAATTTGTCAGTTAACAAATCATGCACAAGGCCCTCACAATCCTGTTTGGTTTCCCGATCTCTCCTTGGTATGCCATGAAATATAACATTGTTCCTCTTTGAACGACATTCTAAATCGTCCGTCTTTTGTTCCAGTTTCAACACTTCTCCAATCAGACTGTCATTCTGTGCCTTCAAATTTTCATTTTCACGTCTGAGATCACTGACCTCATTTTTCAAAGATATAACATCCTCATGCAGTCCAGCATACATGTCTTTCATCTCCCTCATATCAACTTTCATCTCATCGAACTTACAGTTAAGGTCCTGAATGGAAGACAACACATCACGAAGACTGGGTTCTGTAGCTGAACGGGAGGGAGAGGAGGTGGATGCTGGTGAACCACCGCTGGCGCTCTTCAGTCTGGTCTGCCTCAGGTCTGTTGCTTTGCTGCCAGTAACAGGTCCGGGGTTCAGCTCAACATCACCGCAACGTTGAAGTAAAAGACCGTAATGTAATAGAGAGAGGAGCAAACCTACGGTGACACCGCCTTGCCACGTACAAATCCTCAATGTCCTATAGAATAACGCGGCCTTTTTCAAAACACGTCGATCCATAAAATCAAGAAAAACAGACACAAACCCACCACAGACAACACGAAAAGAAAGAGGTATCGCAGGCATGATATTGGTAGCACAGCGACACTTCACAAAAATAACTGTACACCTCACAGTTTCACTTAGAATCCAGAGCACTTTACTGTTGATGTTGACACTCTGCGTGCCGGAAGTGAACCCCCGAGAGAGAGAGAGAGAGAGAGAGAGAGTCAAACTAACAAATTCTAATGGATCACGTGGTTGGTTTCTGATTGGGTGGGTTGGGGATGGACTGGTTGTTATGGTTTTTTTTTTTCCTTTCTTTTTCCTTTTTTTCTTTTAATAGCGTAAGAGACCCTAGGCTTCTTGTTTTCAAATCTGAATGTAGCTAGCTGTGGCCGTATGCCACGATTAGGAAAAATAGAATCCAGTTACACACACACACACACACACACACACACACACACACACACACACACACACACACACACACACATATATATATATATATATATATATATGCATATATAACCTGTATGAGGCCTATTGAGGTATAGCATTGTCTTGAAATAGAAGCACGAATGCATCAAACGTTAGCTTCAAAAGAAACACCATACCCACCCCCCTCCCCTCCGTTCCCTTCTTCTCCTCCTCCTCCTCTGCCGCAAATGATTTGACATGGTTTTAAGGACCCCGTCTTGATGAACGTACTCTGTCTGTGACTATGGGAACTACCCCCATGGTTCAAATCTTAAAAAAAAAGTGTAAGTAATACATCTGCCACACATGAACAAACGAATTACAAGAAGACAAAACACGGCGCGTTTCGACCTCTTAGGTCTTCTTCAGGCAAGACGAAAACAACAGTCTGGACAACGAAAATGAAGAATTCATTGATTCCACGTCTATCTTGCACCGAATGGGACAAAGAAATGTGACTGCTCGTTCTTCATTTTGGTTGTCCTGCGTGTGGTTGATCTTGCCTGAAGAAGACGTAAGAGGTCGAAACGCGTCGTGTTTTGTCTGGTGGATCTGTTTGTTCATGTTTGCCGGATGTAGCACTTGAAACGTTGTAAGATGTGTTTAGATTTCCACCTGCAGTCGCCTCACTATGTGACTACCCCCATAGTTCACTTCAGCTCAGTGGTGATTTTAATGTCTGTTCATCATCAGATGGTATTAGACGATAATGAAAGGCAACAGAGATCACTGAGAATGTCAGACCTGCTGTCTCTGGTCATGTTCTCTCACCCCTGTCCTTCACACATGTGAGAATCTAGACACTCCACTGAAGAAGACTTAGTAATAATAATAATGGTGATAATAATAGCGATAATAACAATGATAATGATAATAATGATAACGATGATAATAATAATGTTTATTTCTACAGCGCATATCCATAAAAATGCTCAACAGCGCTTCAAATTTCAAGAAAGAGCAAACGGTAATAACAGGAGTGATAAAAGTCATGCACATTGAAAAAACACAAAGCCTCCAGATATCAAATACTGACTTGCACAAATCAAATAATATATGAACATGCACCTTAGTACTAATTCACATCAGTTTCGGCCAGAGACCCTTACTGTATGTATGTATGTATGTGTGTGCATTGTGCGTGTATATGTGTGCGCGCATGGGGGTGTGTCTGGAAGTGTGTGTTTGTGTGCATGTGCGCGTGTGTGCATGTGCCTGTATGCGTGCATTTGTATGTAATTGTATATGATAACTTTACAAATAACATAATTATTCACATTTTAACATTAATGATTAAATATTATTATGACAATAAAAACACATCACACAAAAAATCATTTTTTAACAAGAAAACTTACCACAGAACATTATGATTTATAAATCAATCTCACTAAGATCCTTGATTAACACATTGTATATCAGTACTGAAACAAATCACATTGCATTCACAATTAACATTGTATATTAATAATGATAATGATAATAATAAAAATAACAACACGATAATAGCAATAATAATAATAATAATAATAATGATGATGATGATGATGATGATGATGATGATGATGATGATGATGATGATAGCAATAATAATTTAAAAACAAATCACATAAGACATTTCACAAAAAAAGTCCCTCTCAATTCTTAAATCCTCTCCAAACCACTCCTCACCTGTACACTAACACTTGAACTTCTAAGTCCCATATCTCACTGTCAAGTTTCAAGCTTTTCAACTCACCCATGTCCTTGTCGTCGCCACTGGCTGATCTCTGTCCAACAGTTCCATTTCAGTCCTTGCAATGTGTCGGCTTGGAACTACCTCGAACAATGTGCCAATGGAGAAGAAGGGGGGGGGGGGGGGGGGGATTA
>CM065726.1:81048208-81058208 GCA_033310375.1 Conus canariensis
CTCTGAGACACGTAGGCCTCCTATCGATGTCACTCTGAGACACGTAGGCCTCCTATCGCTGCCACTGCTCTGAGACACGTAGGCCTCCTATCGCTGCCACTCTGAGACACGCAGGCCTCCTATCGCTGCCACTCTGAGACACGTAGGCCTCCTATCGCTGCCACTCTAAGACACATAGGCCTTCTATCGCTGCCACTCTGAGACACGTAGGCCTCCTATCGCTGCCACTCTGAGACACGTAGGCCTCCTATCGCTGCCACTCTGAGACACGTAGGTCTTCTATCGCTGCCACTCTGAGACACGTAGGCCTTCTATCGCTGCTACTCTGAGATACGTAGGCCTTCTATCGCTGCCACTGCTCTGAGACACGTACTTCTTGGTGGACCTGACGTTTCAATGAGCATGCAGGTTGTATTTGACATTCCACGATTGTGTTTGATTGTCAAACTTACAGAAAAAGGGGACAAAACCAACATTTTAAAATACCGGAGACAATCAGTCACAAAGGAACCAAGAAAAAATAGCAACACAGAAATGAATTCGTCTCAAAGCCCGGGGACTGAAGATGGAAACTGAAGCAAATTTTGCAGAGGAATGGTATTAGTTCTTCTAGACTATCCAGACAAACAGATTACAGGACAAAACACGATGCATTGCGACCTCTTAGGTCGTCTTCACGTGAAGCAAACAAAGCATTAAGGACAATGAAAACGAAGAACGAGCAGCCACTTCTCTTATTCGGCGCAAAATGGGAGCTGACTGAAATGAAGTGGATAGCCCTGCTGGGTCATGTGATGTTGATTAATACTCGCCCAATATGTTTTCATTCAACCAAATCATTTTCCCTAGAACGTCAAGAATAAAACCTGTGAACACTAAGTCACAATGTTCAGTAGTACAACTTTGCGGCCAACCCAATAACCTGTCTGACATTTTTTGATACAGGGAATATATCAATCTGTCTGGTGGCTTCCATCCATCGAATTCATGTCAGTTCACTTTTGTCAAGGGTTCCCAGACTGAAATAGCGGCCTCGCTCTCAACGTCTTCCACTTTGGAGCTGTTCAGAACTAATCAATACTTTGGAACGCGTTATGTACTTGCATGTGATGTGAATATGTGTGTAGTTTTTTTGGAGCTGTTCAGAACTAATCAATACTTTGGAACGCGTTATGTACTTGCATGTGATGTGAATATGTGTGTAGTGGGAGGGGGGGGGGGGGGGAGGGGAGGAAGGCTGACGGGCGCCAGTATCAACTCTAAGCGCTTTATCCATTCCATTTTTACCACAATGAACGGCAACAAACAAATAAACGAGCAAGCGAACAAACAAACAAACGAACAAACAAACGAACAAAAAAACTAACGAACGAACGAAGAAACAAAGAAACAAACAAACGAACGAACGAACGAACAAACAAACAAACGACAAAAGGCAAACGACAAACGGACAAACGAACAAACGAACAAACAAAAACAAAACAATCAAACGAACAAACATACGAACAAACAAACAAACCACACGAGAGAGAGGTCTGGCATCGCTTGTAAGCAACAACCACCACCCCACCCCCCACCCCCCACCCAACAACTCCAAACCCACCACCCCTACTTCCCACTCCTCTTCCCCCACCCGCCTTAGTCATTCTTCTCCCCCCTCCACCACCACCGCCACCACCACCCTCTGACTTGCACCCTGTCAGGGGGACATAATCAAATGGACGATCAAACCCCTCGGCCCGCGTCAAGTTACACCCCTTGACCCCGCCTCTGTAACTGACCGCTTCGGACCTGCGCTTCTCCATCACGAGACCCTGACCCTGATTCTGACCCTGACCTTGACCCTGACCTTGACCTTGACATGGATGTCAGCCGTGCCTGAGGTTTCTCCCTTGCCATGAATGAGGATGAGGAGGAGGAGGAGAGGATGGTGGCATCAGCAGGCACTGATCCCCCCTTCGCTGGCATCGATGCTCTGGTGTCAGGTGCATAGCATCACACAGGGTTGTTTCCCTTGAGCGGCCAGGGGCAGATCTGGGGGAGACTTGTTATCTGATGATCGGCGGACAGAGGAAGTGGGGGAGGGGGTGTGGGTGGGGTGGGGGTGGTGGTAGAGGGTGGTGTGTCATCGATCTCTCTCTGATCTCTTCACCTGATAGCGATGGGGTGGGATGGGGGTGGGGGGTGGGGGGAGCGCAGCAGTGGGCATTGGTGTCATTGCCTGACCTCCAGGGTAGTTCCTGGCATTGTTGGAGGATACGATGTCCGAGGTGTGTGTGTGTGTGTGTGTGTGTGTGTGTGTGTGTGTGTGTGTGTGTGTGTGTGTGTGTGTGTGTGTGTTGTTGTGTCTGTTGTCTGTCGTGTCTGTGTGTCTGTGTGTGTCTGTGTCTGGTGTCTGTGTCTGTGTGTGTCCCTCCCTCTCTCTCTTCCTCTCTCTCTCTCTCTCTCTTTCTCTCTTTCTCTCTGTCTCACACACACAAATGCACGAGCATGCAAAGAGAGGGAGGGACGAGAGAGAGAGAGAGACAGAGAGAGAGACGACAGACAGACAGACAGAGACAGAGAGAGACAGACGAGAGAGAGGGGACAGAAAGAACCAAACGAGAGAGGGAGAGGGGATAGAGAGATGAAAAATCGAGAGAGAGAGAGAGAGAGAGAAGAGACAGAGACAGAGACAGAGAGAATTACTGTTGTAACCGCTGTTATTTTTTGTAACCACAGTTCGTACACCACCCAGGATCCTGTGCTTTTTCTGTTGTGGCACTCCAGGATCAAACAACAGTTCCATGCAGATGGTAAAACAGGAACCAGGGAAGCAGGTGGACTTTGACTTGATTGCTTAATTCTCTGTCGTAGCAGGAAATACTGTCCAACTGAGTTCTGGTTGGGTTCCTTCCACCAGTATTAAAAGGCTGCACACCAAACATTCAGGCACCAAGGTCTTGCTTAAGAAGTCGAGTATTTAGAGACAGGCGCAATTGGATTATTTTGAAAAAAAAATTTTTTTTCGGTTGTGTCTGAAAGTGGATTCTTTTCATTTTTTTATTCATACGGCCATCAAGGTACAAGCCAGAGGCTTCCACGCAGACAGATTACAATCAAAGGAATGGGATTATTTTGTGCTCTTGAGGCTGGCGTGAAGAGAGGGTCAAGGGTGAGTGCCAAGGCCTGCAATGTGTTGTCAGCTAAGGGGAAGGTCATGTATTTGAAGATGGTTTGTGATTTCATCGGCGAAGATCCCCCCAAAACAAGGGAAAGAATTGGTGGGGATTTGTTCTTTTGATTAATTATCAGTTTAACAATAAATGCAGGCTCCAATTTATGGTAGGCCTCAAAACGCTTACATGGATTATACAGTTGTTCAGTACAAAATCCTAACTGTGGCGTGTGGCCATATTCTCCACCAGCCATTGCTACCTGACCAGTGACTAAGCACAGCACCAGCCTTGGTTAGACTGAATCTTTTGTTCCTTGTGAACTAGCTAATTTTCAATAACAAACTCTTCCAGATCCGTCCGAACCTAAAAGAGTTCCTCTCATCTACCTCTGGTGGTCACAAAGAAGAAACGGTTTTATGCTGGCTGCACACTGGCCATTAAAAAAAACAACTCTTTCATACCTTTTAAAGAGTCATGTGCCACTCACAATGAAACATATTCTTTTAGAGTGATGGGACTTGCATGATGCGAAAAACAAGCATTTTACAGCAGACTCCATGAAAACCTTGTTCAGAAATGTTCCACCTGATGTGATCTTTGACTTTTCTGAGGGAGGCTAACATTTTTCATCTGATCTGAGATTTTACAGTAAAAAGATTTTAACAAAAATTTCGGGTGTGTTTTTTGAAGGTAAGAAGGTGAATTTTAAAGGGTTGTATGAATGAATGACTTGTGGGTTGATTTCAACGCGGTGCTACGGCTGGGCTATAAGCAAC
This sequence comes from Conus canariensis, assembly GCA_033310375.1. NCBI lineage: Eukaryota > Metazoa > Mollusca > Gastropoda > Neogastropoda > Conidae > Conus > Conus canariensis. The sequence continues at coordinate 81,052,143 of CM065726.1, forward strand.
CTTACCTTACCTTGCTAACTCAGTGTTATGCTAGATTTGATGGCTAATTTTTGTTGTTGTTGTTGTTCTTTTGGGTTCGTTGTGGTCTTCTTTATTAAGGATTCATCATCTTTCCACTGTTTTCTTTGTGCTGAGGTTACGTGCCCCCAGTGTTTCAACAGATCCCACCGTGCCCACACATGCAAACACACAGATGTGAACATTCACTACACACACATACAGACACTGATGTGAACATTCACTACACACACATACAGACACTGATGTGAACATTCACTACACACACATACACACACTGATGTGAACATTCACTACACACACATACAGACACTGATGTGAACATTCACTACACACACACATACACACACAGATGTGAACATTCACTACACACACACATACACACACAGATGTGAACATTCACTACACACACATACACACACAGATGTGAACATTCACTACACACACATACACACACAGATGTGAACATTCACTACACACACATACAGACACTGATGTGAACATTCACTACACACACATACACACACAGATGTGAACATTCACTACACACACATACACACACAGATGTGAACATTTACTACACACACATACACACACAGATGTGAACATTCACGACACACACATACACACACAGATGTGAACATTTACTACACACACATACACACAGATGTGAACATTCACTACACACACATACACACACAGATGTGAACATTTACTACACACACATACACACACAGATGTGAACATTCACTACACACACATACACACAGATGTGAACATTTACTACACACACATACACATACAGATGTGAACATTCACTATACACACATACTATGATAAAAAAAATAAGGCATAACCAATGTCAGGTAGGTTACTCAAGGTCTGACCAGCGCCTTGGGCTAATGCTGCAGGTCAGACATCTGCTAAGTCGTAGCACGAGACCCTCTTCTTCAATTCAAGAAAGAAAGAAAGAACGAAGGAAGGAAACAGAAAGAAAGAAAGAAACAGAAAGAAAGAAAGAAAGAAATAACGAAGGAAAGAAACAGAAAGAAAGGAAGAAAGAGAAAAAAAGAAAGAAAGAAAGAACGCAGAAAAGAAAGAGAAAGAAAGAAAGAGAAAGAAAGCAAGAGAAAGAAAGCAAGAGAAAGAAAGAAACAAACAATGACAAAGAGAAAGAAAGACACAGAAAGAAAGAAAGAAAGAACGAAAGAGAGAAGGAGAGAGAAAGAAAGAACGACAGATAGAAAGGAAGACAGACAGACACAAAAGACAGAACATCTGTCCTCAACAAGCTGTTGCTTGCTCTCAGAACGGCTAGCGGCTTCTCAGAGTGTAAGTAACTCTGCCAAGCAAAGACACTCTTCTCTAAATCACTACACTCTGCCACCCCACCTTCTACTTTCCTCCCTCTTTCCCACCCCACTATCCCCCTTCTTCTCCCGCTTCCTACTTACCTGCCCAACTCCCCAACCCTACATCCACCCCACCCCCTTCCCCCGAACCCCCTTGGCCCAAAACTTACTACAGTGTAGACCCCCTTGATGTCAACTGACTCCGTCTCTCTGCCCTCTTCTGCTTCTCTGCCTTCTTCAACACCAAGTGCTTTCAACCCATACACATCACCCCCCCCCCCTTGCTCGCTCCTCCCTACCCCATTCGCCCACCAATCACACCCTCTCCCTCTCCTCCCCCTCGCCCAAGGGAGGGAGGGGAGACCTTTGCTGTCAAAGCAGTCTTGCACAGGAACCACTCCGAGACTCGTTTCCGTGTGAGTTCTTCTTCATCTCCATCGTCGTCCTCGTTCGCTTCAGACAGGAGACGTGCCACGGGGTCCAGTGGACTGTGCAGTCTCTTCCAGCGTCTCCACCCACGGGTTGGACAATTCTCTCTTCGCCCCCCTCCTACTCCCTCCCCCTCCCCCTTACCAACCACACACACACACACACACACACACACACCAACACACACACACACACCACACCACACACACACATCACACACACACACACACAACACACACACACACACACACACACACACACACACACACAACACACACACACACACACACAACACCACACACACACACACACACACACACACACACCACACACACACAACACACACACACACACACACACACACACACACAACACACACACACTCCCTCTCTCTCTCTCTCTCTCCTCTCTCTCTCTCGCACACACACAGAGAAGAGAGAGACAGAGAGAGACAGAGAGAGACAGAGACAGAGAGAGAGAGAGGAGAGAGAGAGAGAGAGAGAGAGAGAGAGAGAAGAAGAAGAAGAAGAAGAAGAAGAAGAAGAAGAAGAAGAAAAAGAAAAAGATAGTTCTACACTGAACACTGTGACAGTTTACGGGACTAATACAACATCTCTGATTGGTAACGGGACTGATACAACAACTCTGATTGGCTACGGGACTAATACAACTCTGACTGGCTACGGGACTAATACAACAACTCTGATTGGCTACGGGACTAATACAACACTGATTGGCTACGGGACTAATACAACAACTCTGACTGGTTGCCGTACTAATACATCTCTGGTTTCTGAATTGGAGTCGTGGATCTGTTACCAGTCCTGCCTTCGTTGTGGTTGTGTTCTGATAATCTGTTCTTTTTACCATTATTGCACGGCTTTTTTTGTCGTGGGAGAAAACACGTCAATATCCTAGTTTGCAGGCCCCCTTTCGCGTCGATCATTGATTCTCTTACGAAGAGACGCCATATTGTCTGTGCGAGCGCTTATCGATGTCATCGACACAAGAGGGGGGGGGGGGGGGGGGGGGGAGGGGGGGGGGAGGTGCGGGGTGGTGGGGGGGGGGGGGGGCGCATCGACACTAGGATTTTGCCGAAAAGATTTCAATACTCTGCGAAATATTGCTCTCTTGTAGTTGACTGAAATAGTTCTACACCCATCTTGCACGGAATTGGACAAAGATAATTGATTGCTCGTTCTTCATTTTCGTTGTCCTGAGTGTTGTTTCTCTTGGTTGAAGAAGACCTAAGAGGTCGAAACGCGTCGTGTTTTGTTTAGTGATTCCTTTGTCCATGTTGTTCGGCGGAGTTACGTTAAAAATGTTCCTAAATTTGTTTAAATTTCTGCCTCAGTTCGCCCCACTTTGCCACTAACATAGTTCGTTAGACTTACGGACATCGGAACTGTTGTCGAAAAGCTCTAAAATCCATTTCCATTGACTGCAGATTCATGCTGCAGGGACTTCAGAGCAACACAATGGCTTCAAATGAATGTACAGCCGGTTTAAATGTCTAGATTTGGACATACAAGCTGTGGGGAATGTCTTTGGACAACCATACTGACAGATTCGAATGTCTATGACTAATGACTAATGTCTATGACTAATTACTAATGTCTGTGACTAATGACCAACGTCTGTGACTAATGACGAAGTCTATGACTAATGACTAATATCTATGACTAATGACGAATGTCTATGACTAATGACGAATGTCTATGACTAATGACTAATGTCTATGACTAATGACGAATGTCTGTGACTAATGGCGAACGTCTATGACTGATGACGAATGTCTGTGACTAATGACTAATGTCCACGACTAATGACGAATGTCTATGACTAATGACTAATGTCTATGACTAATGGCTAATGTCCACGACTAATGACGAACGTCTATGACTAATGACGAATGTCAATGACTAATGTCTATGACTAATGACGAACGTCTATGACTAATGACTAATGTATATAACTAATGACGAATGCCTGTGACTAATGACGAATGTCTATGACTAATGACGAATGCCTGTGACTAATGACTAATGTCCACGACTAATGACGAATGTATATGACTAATAACTAATGCCTATGACTAATGACGAATGTCTGTGACTAATGACGAATGTCTATGACTAATGACGAATGTCTGACTAATGACGAATGTCTATGACTAATGACGAATACCTGTGACTAATGACTAATGTCCACGAGTAATGACGAATGTATATGACTAATAACTAATGCCTTTGACTAATGACGAATGTCTGTGACTAATGACGAATGTCTACGACTAATGACGAATGTCTGACTAATGACGATTGTCTATGACTAATGACGAATGTCTATGACTAATGACGAATGTCTACGACTAATGACGAATGTCTATGGCTAATAACTAATGCCTATGACTAATGACGAATGTCTGTGACTTATGACGAATGTCTATGACCATTGAAGAATGTCTATGACTAATGACGACTGTCTATGACTAATCAGTAATGCCTATGACTATTGAAGAATGTCTGTGACTAATAACTAATGCCTGTGACTAATGACGAATATAGGTGACTAATGACGAATGTCTACGACTAATGACGAATGTATATGACTAATAACTAATGCCTTTGACTAATGACGAATGTCTGTAACTAATGACGAATATCTACGACTAATAACTAATGGCTACAACTAATGACGAATGTCTATGACTAATGACTAATGTCTATGACTACTGCCGAATGCCTGTGACTAAAGACGAACGTTTATGACTAATGACGAATGTCTATGACTAATGACGATCGAATGTCTGTGACTAATGACTAATGTCTGTGACTAATGACTAATGTCTATGACTAATGATGAATGTCTGTGACTAATGCCGAATGTCTATGACTAATGACTAATGTCTATGACTACTGACGAATGCCTGTGACTAAAGACGAACGTTTATGACTAATGACGAACGTCTATGACTAATGACGAATGTCTATGACTACTGACGAATGCCTGTGACTAATGACTAATGCCTATGACTAATGACGAATGTCTGTGACTAATGACTAATGTCTATGACTAATGACGAATGTCTATGACTACTGACGAATGCCTGTGACTAAAGACGAACGTTTATGACTAATGACGAATGTCTATGACTACCATACTGTTGGTGTCTATACCCTTCAGGAATCTGGATTGAACTCTTATGATTATAATGTCTTCACGAAAACCGTAATAGTCGTTAATTTTGTTACTTAATGCTTATTTTTCTGTTGCCGTGTTATTCGTTCAGATATTACGACATGACTTTGATCACCACTGACATTACACTTGAGTCGTGATACCTTAGAAAAATTAACTTCCTATTTATTGGTTTTTTCTTATATACACAACGCTGTAATCACAGGGTTCATCATAATTTTTTTCCCTTTCCAATCACTGGCCTGTCCGATGCTTTAACGCCGTACAAAACAGTAGAAAATTAATCTTCTGATGTCATCCTTCCCGTTTTTTTTTCTTAGGCACCCAATTAATAGTTTTTTCCCCGTGAAACCAGTCACTGACTTTTTGAAGCTACGTTGACTGCTCAGAGGACATTCAGTCGATCTTGCTCAGCAGCTCAGTGATAATTGCCACTCGCATGGACCTCAGTATAGGATGTTGAACAAGAAGAGACACCACTCACCATCACTAAAGACTCGAATTCGTACCTTTTAAAAGTGAAGAAGCTCCGTGGTGCCTTCCATGTCATGTACCACTCACAGTGAAACATATTCTTTTAGATTGTTGGGACTTGCATGATGTGAGACACAAGCATTTTACAGCAGATTTCATGAAAACCTTATTCAGAGATGATCCACCTAATGCGATCTTTGAATTCTTGAAAGAGATTAACATTTTTCATCATATCTGAGATTTTATCGTGGAAAGATTTTTAACAAAATTTCGGGTGGGTTTTTAAAAGATGTATTTTAAAGAGTTGTGTGAATGAATGACTTGTGAGTTGACTTCAAACGCGGTGAGAGCCCTGATATGGCCCTCTGCGGTCGGCTGGGCTATAGGGAACATTACCTTACCTTACCTTCAGTAGTGGGGCAGGGCATAGGCTAGTGCGTGGCCTCTTGGCCACTTGTGTTGCAGAGTTGACTGTGGACTGCTAGCGTCGGTTTGAAGATAAGCCAAACGCTGTGAAGCGGAGTGTGGACACACGCCACAATTAGGATTTGGCACAAACACACTATAATTATATTCCATGCAAGCGTTTTGA
>CM065726.1:81063208-81065708 GCA_033310375.1 Conus canariensis
TGTCTTCTCCGTCTGTCTGTCTGTCTGTCTGTCTGCCTGCCTTCTCCGTCTGTCTATCTGTCTGTCTTTTCTGTCCATCTGTCCGTCTGTCTGTCTGCCTGCCTTCTCCGTCTGTCTATCTGTCTGTCTTCTCCGTCCATCTGTCCGTCCGTCTGTTTATCTGTTTGTCTGTCTGTATGTCTGTCCCTCTGTCTGTCAGTCTGTCTTCTCCGTCTGTCTGTCCGTCTATTTGTCTATCTGTCTGTCCGTCCGCCCGTTTGTCTGTCTGTCTGTCTGTCTGACTGTCTGTCTTCTCCGTCCGTCTGTCCGTCTGTCTGCCTGTCTGTCTGTCTGTCTGGGAAGAGAGCTTCGTCGCGCTGAGCCTTGCCTCTGCTAGACAGACACTGTGTCACGGCGGGTAGTGGATGGGACAGACAGACAGACAGACACTGTGTCACGGCGGGTAGTGGATGGGACAGACAGACAGACACTGTGTCACAGCGGATAGTGGATGGGACAGACAGACAGACACTGTGTCACAGCGGGTAGTGGATGGGACAGACAGACAGACACTGTGTCACAGCAGGTAGTGGATGGGACAGACAGACAGACACTGTGTCACAGCGGATAGTGGATGGGACAGACAGACAGACACTGTGTCACAGCGGGTAGTGGATGGGACAGACAGACAGAAAGGTGGCAGAGTGGTTAAGACGTTCGTCTGCCAATCCAACGTGTGAGAAGTGCGCGGGTTCGAGCCCTGCCTTTCTCGCCCTTTCTTTCCCAGTTTGAATGACAAATCGAACTGAACGTCAAGTCCATCGGATGGGGACTATAAGCGAGTCGGACCCGTGTGCCTTCCTGGCCCCCTGCACACGTTAAAGAACCCACGGCAGTTGAAAATCGAAAAGAGCAGGGGGGTTCCCCGCTGCCCTGGCAAAATTGATGTAGATTGAAGATAGCCGCCTGGTATTTCTTACCAAGCCACAAAAATTGTCACTTACTGTTATCGTGTGCCATCGTGTACCGGTGGAAATGGAGAACACGTATAAACGATCGCATGCATCCTATGTGAGAGAATGGAGGAATAAATGAGATAAATGAAAAATGAGTGACTGATATTTGAATGGTACGGGAAACGATTGAATGAGCGCCAGTAGGCTGCTCTTCGGCCGGCTCTACCTGGGTAGGCAGCCCGTTGAGTGAGTGAGGTAGTGTGTTTATTGTAAAGCGCTTAGAGCTTGGTCTGTGATCGAGGAAAGGCGCTATATAAATACCCAATATAATATAATAATATAATAATTATGTCACAGCGGGTAGTGGATGGGACAGACAGACAGACACTGTGTCACAGCGGATAGTGGATGGGACAGACAGACAGACACTGTGTCACAGCGGATAGTGGATGGGACCGCAGACAGACACTGTGTCACAGCGGGTAGTGGATGGGACAGACAGACAGACATTGTGTCACAGCAGGTAATGGATGGGACAGACAGACAGACACTGTGTCACAACGGATAGTGGATGGGACAGACCGCTTTGCCCCAGACAGACAGACACTGTGCCACAGCGGGTAGTGGATGGGCCCAGACAGACAGACAGACACTGTGTGACAGCAGATAGTGGATGGGACAGACCGCTTTGCCCCAGACAGACAGACAGACACTGTGTCACAGCGGATAGTGGATGGGACAGACCGCTTTGCCCCAGACAGACGGACAGACAGACAGACACTGTGCCACAGCGGGTAGTGGATGGGACAGACAGACAGACACTGTATCACAGCGGATAGTGGATGGGACAGACAGACAGACCGCTTTGCCCCAGACAGACAGACACTGTGTCACAGTGGGTAGTGGATGGGACAGACCGCTTTGCCCAAGACAGACACTGTGTCACAGTGGGTAGTGGATAGGACAGGATACTTTGCCCCAGACAGACAGACACTGTGTCACAGCGGATAGTGGATGGGACAGACCGCTTTGCCCCAGACAGACAGACACTGTGTCACAGCGGGTAGTGGATGGGACAGACCGCTTTGCCCCAGACAGACAGACACTGTGTCACAGCAGATAGTGGATGGGACAGACCGCTTTGCCCCAGACAGACAGACTCTGTGTCACAGCGGGTATTAAATGGGACAGACCGCTTTGCCCCAGACAGACAGACACTGTGTCACAGCGGGTAGTGGATGGGACAGACCGCTTTGCCCAAGACAGACACTGTGTCACAGTGGGTAGTGGATAGGACAGACCACTTTGCCCCAGACAGACAGACACTGTGTCACAGCGGATAGTGGATGGGACAGACCGCTTTGCCCCAGACAGACAGACACTGTGTCACAGCGGGTAGTGGATGGGACAGACCGCTTTGCCCCAGACAGACAGACACTGTGTCACAGCAGATAGTGGATGGGACAGACCGCTTTGCCCCAGACAGACAGACTCTGTGTCACAGCGGGTATTAAATGGGACAGACCGCTTTGCCCCAGACAGACAGACAGACACTGGGTCACAGC
>CM065726.1:81080708-81083208 GCA_033310375.1 Conus canariensis
TAGTACTGTTGCGCCAAATCCTAATAACCTCTGACATGGATTACATAGTGCTGTGGCACCAAATCCTAATAACCTCTGACATTGATTATATAGTGCTGTGGCGCCAAATCCTAATAACCTCTGACATGGATTATATAGTGCTGTGGCGCCAAATCCTAATAACTGCTGACATGGACTATATAATACTGTGGCGCCAAATCCTAATAACCGCTGACATGGATTATTTATGATACTCTGAATGATGTTGGCCCAAATCCTAATAACCTCTGACATGGATTATATAGTGCTGTAGCGCCAATCAAACAAAATATCCCCTAATAACCTCTGACATGGATTATATAGTGCTGTGGCGTCCAAATCCTAATAACCTCTGACATGGATTATATAGTGCAGTGGCGCCAAATCCTAATAACCTCTGACATGGATTATATATGCTGTGGCGTCAAATCCTAATAACCTCTGACATGGAATATATAGTGCTGTTGCGCCAAATCCTAATAACCTCTGACATGGATTATATATATAGTGCTGTGGCACCAAATCCTAATAACCTCTGACATGAATATATAGTGTTGTGCTGCCAAATCCTAATAACTGCTGACATGGATTATATATAGTGCTGTGGCGCCAAATCCTAATAACCGCTGACATGGATTATATAGTGCGTGGCGCCAAACCCTAATAACTCTGACATGGATATATAGTGCTGTGCTGCCAAATCCTAATACGCTGACATGGATTAAATAGTGCCGTGGCGCCAAATCCTAATAACTGCTGACATGAATATATAGTGCTGTACTGCCAAAATCCTAACTGCTGACATGGATTATATATAGTGCTGTGGCGCCAAATCCTAATAACCGCTGACATTGATTATAATATAGTGCTGTGGCGCCAAATCCAAATAACGCTGACATGGATATATATAGTGCTTGTGCGCCAAATCCTAAAACATCGCTGACATGGATTATACATATTATATGTGAAACTATCTCTATGATTAATACTAAGTGCTGGGCGCCAAATCCTAAATAACGCTGACATGGATTATATTAATATGTGCTGTGGACGCCAATCCTAAAATCGCTGACATGGATTCTATACATATTATAGTGCTGTGGCGCCAAATCCTAATAATCGCTGACATGGATTCTATGAATACTATAGTGCTGTGGCGCCAAATCCTAATAACCGCTGACATGGATTCTAGTACATTATGGTGCTGTGACGCCAAGTCCTAATAACGCTGACATGGATTCTATCATATTATGTGCTGTGGCGCCAAATCCCAATAACTGCTGACATGGATCTATGCATATATAGTGCTGTGGCCCAAATCCTAATAACCGCTGATATGGATTATATAGTGCTGTGCGCCAAATCCTAATAACCTCTGACATGGATTATATATAGTGCTGTGGCGCCAAATCCTAATAACCCTGACATGGATTATATTAGTGCTGTGGCACCAAATCCTAATAACTCTGACATGGAATATATAGTGTGTGACCGCCAAATCCTAATAACTGCTGACATGGATTATATATATATCTGTGGCGCCAAATCCTAACAACCGCTGACATTGATTATATAGTCTGTAGGCGCCAAACCTAATAACCTCTGACATGGATTATATAGTGCTGTGGCGCCAAATCCTAATAACTGCTGACATGGATTATATATACTGTGCGCCAAATCCTAATAACCCTGACATGGATTATATAGTACTGTAGTGCCAAATCCTAATAACCTCTGACATGGATTATATAGTGCTGTGGCGCCAAATCCTAATAACCTCTGACATGGATTATATAGTGCTGTAGGCCCAAATCCTAATAACCTCTGACATGGATATATATAGTGCAGTGGCGCCAAATCCTAATAACCTCTGACATGGATATATATAGTGTGTGCGCCAAATCCTAATAACCCCTGACATGGATTATATAGTGCTGTGGCGCCAAATCCTAATAACCTCTGACATTGATTAATATATAGTGCTGTGGCACCAAATCCTAATAACCTCTGACATGGAATATATAGTGTTGTACCGCCAAATCCTAATAACTGCTGACATGGATTATATATATAGTGCTGTGGCGCCAAATCCTAATAACCGCTGACATTGATTATATAGTGCTGTGGCGCCAAACCCTAATAACCTCTGACATGGATTATATAGTGCTGTGGCGCCAAATCCTAATAACCGCTGACATGGATTAAATAGTGCCGTGGCGCCAAATCCTAATAACCACTGACATGGAATATATAGTGCTGTACTGCCAAATCCTAATAACTGCTGACACGGATTATATATATAGTGCTGTGGTGCCAAATCCTAATAACCGCTAACATTGATTATATAGTGCTGTGGCACCAAATCCTAATAACCGCTGACATGGATTATATAGTGCTGTAGCGCCAAATCCTAATAACTGCTGACATAGATTATAATATATAGTGCTGTGGCGCCAAATCCAAATAACTGCTGACATGGATT
>CM065726.1:81100708-81103208 GCA_033310375.1 Conus canariensis
GGACTTGCATGATGTGAGACATACACAATTTACAAGCAGATTCCATGAAAAAAACCCTTTGCGGTCGGCTGGGCTTTAAACAACTTTACATTACCCAAGGGAAACAGGTATCATCGGTAGGAAAACGTTAACATATATGGTGATCCTGGGGTTGTGGGTTCGAATCTCCGCCAGGCTGTTTCGGTACAGGGGGATTTTTCCCTCGGAGTTAACATTGGCTCTGACTCCAATTCCCATGCAGTCCTTCGAATGAGGCCATAAACTGAGGTTCCATGAGAGATGGAAAGAATGAAGGAAGTAAGGAAATGGAGTGAACGACATTGACTGAATAACACAGGAAACGACTGAATGAAGCTCTGACACGCCATCCCAACGGCCTTGTTTTCATTCAACGTCCATCGTGCGACGAATTTGACAAGATAAGCGGTTGCTCGTTGTTCAATTTTGTTGTCCTGAGTGTTGTTGATCTTGCCTGAAGAAGTCCTACGAGGGCGAAACGCGTCGTCTTTTGTCTTGTGATTCGTTAGTCCATGTTGTTGGGCGGAGTTATTATAAACACTATTTTAAGATTTGTTCAAATTTCCGCCAGCAGTCGCCTCACTTTGCAACTCAGTACCAACGACACCACTGCCTATGCGCTAACCACAGTTAACAGCCTGTTCTTTCTTTCTTTTCTTTTTGCGTACGCAGGCTGGTACTCCTGCGGACACTCCCTGTATAGACAGGCTGGTACTCCTGCGGACACTCCCTGTATAGACAGGCTGGTACTCCTGTGGACACTCCCTGTATAGACAGGCTGATACTCCTGCGGACACTCCCTGTATAGACAGGCTGGTACTCCTGCGGACACTCCCTGTATAGACAGGCTGGTACTCTGCGGACACTCCCTGTATGGCAATGATTAATCCCATCTACCCAACAAAGGGAGTGGAGTTCTGTGTGTATGACCGTTTTTTTTTTATCCTGCCCTTAAGGCAGCCATACTCCAACTTCGGGGAAGGTGCTTGCTACGTTTCACGTGTCATCCATACCAACTGGCCAAACTGGCCTTCTCTTCCCGAAAGTTGCTGATCGGACTTTACAGTGTGTTCAAGATGTTATGCGTGCGTTCATACACGGAACCTCGGTTTATAGTCTCTTTGGAAGACTACTTAGGAAATGGAATCAGAACCAATGTTGACTCCGAGGAGTAAAAAAAACAACCAAAAAAAAACCTTTACTGAAACGGCCCGGCGGAGATTCGAACCCGCAACCCCAGTATCACCAAGATTTACCAACCCAGCGCTGTACCAAGTGAGCTATTTTCGGTCTATGAGACTGGTAGGGCGCCTCACATTTCTTCGGTGGTCATGCTGGCTGCGTTCCGACCGATCCATTCCCATCCCCCTTTACTACAGCCCACCCCTCTTTACTACCATCCCACCCCTCTTTACCACAGCCCAGAGAAATGCTACAGCCCTTTTCAGTCACTGTAGCTTCTTCCCCCCCTCCTCCCCTCCCCATCCGTGAAGCCAGTTTGGGGTGGGGGCGGGGATGGAAGAGGGGAGGAACGGGGAAAGAAAGAGTAGGAGGTGGGATAGTTTTGGAGAGAGAGAGTTACGAAGGGAAGGGAAGGGGAGGGGTGGAGGGAAGGAGGAGGGAGGAGGGGAGGGGATGGGGGGGGGGGGGGGCAAAATATCAGCCCGAGCTGTTTGGCCAGCTGCCAAAGTCACGTCAGCCGTTATGGAGACTAGTTTTGTCTCCCCAAGCAACACAGAGCAATAATCCCCCCCCCCCCCCCCGACACCTCTATCCCCATCCCCAACTTATCCCGCCACCCCATCCCCCTCCTCCTCCTCCTCTCATCCCTCTCCCTTTCTCCTCCCCCACCCCCCTCATCTCTCTCTCTCTCTCTGTCTCTGTCTCTGTCTCTCTCTCTGTCTCTCTCTCTGTCTGTCTCTCTCTCTCTCTCTCTCTCTCTCTCTCTCTCTCTCTCTCTCTCTGTCTCACACATCTGCTGCTGTTTCTATCACTGGGTCTCTGTTGGTCATAGTCAACGGTTTCAGATTAGGCCCAAAACGCTGTACATTCTCAATAATTACACTTAAAGCTGCACCTCCAGTACCACAACATAGTTATCACACAGTCCAGCCCTTGACCCACACACACCATACCTGACTCTGAGGCAGGTCTGATGTCCGCTTCGTTTGTTGTGCAAACACGATCCACATCACCCTTCATCTGCCTGTCGTGTGCCGGACCTTTCACTCCCAAATCCTAGCGCCCTGCCGATGTCTGTAGAAACACAAGGAGTCCACAAGTCAGGCATTATTCTGCTCATTTTGCTGATACATGGCATTGAACTCCTGTACGAACCTCCAAATTCCAGGACAAAACCATCTTTGTCACACACTTGAAATGGCAGTGATAGCGCACTGCAAAAAAAAACAACAACAAAAAAACAAAACAAACGAACACCGTAGACAAACGAATCACAAGACAAAAACACGACGTGTTTCGA
>CM065726.1:81115708-81130708 GCA_033310375.1 Conus canariensis
GAAAGTTGGTGATGGGATTTGACGTGTGTGCAAGATGTTATGCGTGCGGTCACACACGGAACCTCGGTTTATAGTCTCTTTCGAAGGACTGCATGGGAAATGGAGTCAGAACCAATGGTAACTCCGAGGGAACCCTCCCCCCCCCCCCCCCCCCCCCCCGTACCGAAACGGCTCGGCGGAGATTCGAACTCGCAACCCCAGCATCATCAAGATTACGAGTCCGGCGCTCTATCAATTGAGTTATTCCAGCCCCTTGCCTCTGTACTGATTTCCCTTCTTCCTTACCTCCCCTTTTGCGGTGTTCGTTGGTTAGTGGCCACACGCCACAATTAGGATTTGGCACTGAAACACGATGTCATCCACGTAAACGTTCTGAGGCCTGCCTTAAATTGGAGACAACATTTAATGTTAAAGTGATCATTGATCAAAAGAACAACCCCCACCAATTATTTACCTTTTGGGGGGTGTGAGGGGGTGGTGGTGGTGGGGATCTTCACCGATGAAATCACAAACAGTCTTCAAATACATAACCTTTCCCCTTAGTTGACGAGACATCTCGTGCCTTGGCACTCACCCGTGACCCTGTCTGTGCGCCAGGTGGTTTCCCCCAAATAGTCCCCTTCCTTTGATTGTAATCTGTCTGCTTGGAACCACCTGGCTTGTGCCTTGATGGCCACATTATGAAAGAAATGTAGGAGAATCAACTTTCAGACACAATAAGAATTCTCAGAACAATCTAACTGCGCCAGTCTATGAATACTCGACTCCTTAAACAAGGCCTTGGCGCCTTCATTTTTGGCGTGCAGCCTGTACTTTCCAGAGGAACGGCTGGATGGCTTCCAAGTGAGAGGTGAGGTGAGAGACTCGCTTCCTCTGATATCTTCATTCTGGATAGATAGTGAGAGGTGAGGTGAGAGACTCGCTTCCTCTGATGTCTTCATTCTGGATAGATAGTGAGAGGTGAGGTGAGAGACTCGCTTCCTCTGATGTCTTCATTCTGGATAGACAGCTCTTAGCGATGCAGAGGGGGAAGGGGCAAAGGGGTTAGATATATAGCGGGATCAATGGTTGCTTGGATCATCGGGGCTGATGAGTTCAGATTTCTATCACTATTAAGGACATAATCAGAACACAGGTTTGTGAACGTGTCGATGGAATTCTCTCTCTCTCTCTGTCTCTCTCTGTCTCTGTCTCTCTCTCTGTCTCTCTCTGTCTCTGTCTCTGTTCTCTCTCTCTCTCTCTCTCTCTCTCTCTCTCTCTCTCTCTCTCTCTCTCTCTCTCTCTCTCTCTTGTCACGGCAAACCTGGTCCACAAAGTTACGTTATTTCCATCATTGAAAGAGCGACTGTTTTTGTTTTCTTAAAAGTCAGTTGCGGCTGATTTGTAGGTGTGTTTTGAGTGTTTCTTGAAATGTTCTGATGTCTGTGTTATAATCTGAAACAAACATGAAAGGAAATCAGAATGAATCAGAGAACGGCACACCTAAATAACGAGTAATTCTTGCTCCCATGATGAAATCAATGCACGCCCATCACTCCAAACGAATGCTGCTTACGACACGGAATCGCCTGGCAGAAAGGACAACGCAGAACACTTGGAACAAGGGGAAGGGATGGGGTGGAGTGAGGTGTTTCCTTCTTTGTTCTGTGTGCTCTGTGTTGTCATTAATGTGTGCGTGTATTTATTTCATCTTCTGTGTGCTCTGTGTTATCATTAATGTGTGCGTGTATTTATTTCATCTTCTGTGTGCTCTGTGTTGTCATTAATGTGTGCGTGTATTTATTTCAACTTCTGGGTGCTCTGTGTTGTCATTAATGTGTGCGTGTATTTATTTCATCTTCAAAGTGTCCAAGCTTACTGACAGCTTGTACAACTTTTTACAATGATTTTTTTCGCTTTTTTATTTATTTATTTTTTTATTTTTTGAATTTTTTTATTTTTAGAAATGCCATTGACAGGAACGAAGGATGCAGCCACAATGAAATTGTTTTATACATTTCGAGTCTCCTACTACTTGAACATGAGACAATAGAAAAGCCTTAAAAAAAGTGTTTGAAAGAACTCCGCCGAACAACATGGGCAAACGAATCACACGCCCATCTAGCGCCGAATTTGACAAATGAGTGCTCGTTCTTCATTTTCGTTGTCCTGAGTGACGTTGATCTTGCCTGAAGACGGAAAACCTAAGAGGTCGAAACGCGTTGTGTTTTTGTCTTGTGGTTTGTGTGTTCATGTTGTGTTGCAGGAGTTACTGTTAACACTTTTTAAAGATTTTCTGTAGATTTCCGCCTGCAGTCGCCTCATTTTGCAACTAAAAGTAGACCAGGTTTACGAGGAGGTCGCAGAAGCTTAGCCACTGGTTTAGAACAACCGAGTGGTGTTTTTGGCTGTCGGGGAAATTGGGCTGTTTGACCAGAGCTGTAATGATTCTTCAATGCATGGGAGGGCCAGCGTCTCTGTCTGGAGGCGGCATCTTTGAAGATGCTCAGTGTCTCAGCTATTTCTGTCAAACTTCCCCTCTTCTCTTTGTCTCTGGGAGACTCGTGCTGTTTTCTTCTGGAAGGAGTCCTCACTGCTGAAATGTGTGTAGTGCACGTAGGGCGTCTTTACGTGTGTCATTCTGTATTCCCTCATCATCGTCCTTGTGGATAATCAATGGTACCTGTTTGGAAGAAACCCAGCTCCTATCCCTCACTTGTATAGCGAAAACATCAAAGTGGAACGTGTAAGTGAATATAAGTATCTGAGTATTATTTTAGATAATAAGCTGAATCTTAATGCAAATACTCCATTTATCTACAAAAAAAAAAAAAATGCAAATCTAGAATATACTCTCTTCAGAAACTTCGGTCTCTTGCTGTTAAAAAGGACATCTTAAATAGGTTTAATTGTTGTTTTGTAGAATCAGTGCTGTCCTTTGGCTTTTTATGCTGGTTTGGAAATCTTAGCGTGAAAAACAAACACATATTAAACAGAGTGGTGAATGCATGTGGAAAGATTGTTTGAAAAAAAAAGTAAACTAAAAAATTAAGAGCTGTTAGATAAATCGTATGAATGTCGTCACACAAAAAGCTGTGAACATTGCTACCGACAGTTCTCATGTTCTTTGAAACGAAACTACAATAATTATTCTACCATCTGGACGAAGATTCCAAATTCCAATATTCTAAACAAATAGAACTAAGAACAGTTTCATTCTCAATTCCATCAAACTCCTGAATCAAAACTGAACTTTCAATAAGATCCGGTTCGGAAAGCTTGTTTGTATTTCTCTCTCTCTCTCTCTCTCTCTCTCTCTCTCTCTCTATATATATATATATATATATGTGTGTGTGTGTGTGTGTGTGTGTGTGTGTGTGTGTGTGTGTGTGTGTGTGTGTGTGTGTGTGATTCTCTGTGTGTGAGTGGTTGGGTGGGTGGATGGGTGGTGGTGGGATGGTTGGGTGTGATTTGTGATTTGTTTGATATAGATCCATAGTCATGATTTTTACGGCCACTCTTAATTTCTGTTTGGAGATGATAAAGTGTTCTTGACTTGACTTGACTTGACTTAACCGCTTATCACATTCATTTCCAACAAACGAGATCAACCACGAGATCTTGTTAATAAAAGGGAATGTACTTAATGTGCTATTTCGTCTTAGATGATTTTTTTTCCAATCGTCTAGTTTGAGAGGTTTTATTTTCAGTTATTACTAAGAAAGGGTCTTCTTTTCTTGTCTTTTTTCAGATGGAGAGGATTCTTCTACTTTGAGTCTGAGAGAACCATATTGAAAATGAAACTGATAGGAAATTATTAAAGATGTTATTTCTGCTGAGAGAATCGTTCCTTTTTTCTTTTCTTTTTTTTTTCGAAGTTGAAAGGGTGCCTCTTTTTTGGTCTGATATGGTCTGTGTCTTTCAAGTCTCAAAGAGTCTATCTCTTTTCAGTTCCAGAAGATGTCTTTCTTTTAAGTTCTAGAGGTTTGTCTCTTTGAAATCTGAGAGAGTCTATCTCTTTTAAGTTCCAGATGTCTTTCTTTTTAAGTTCTAGAGGTCTGTGTCTTTGAAATCTGAGCGAGTCTATCTCTTTTCAGTTTGAGAAGATGCCTTTCTTTAAGTCATAGAATGTCTGTCTCTTTGAAGTCATGGAGTTACTGCCTCTTTGAAGTCATGGAATATCTGTCTCTTTGAAGTCATGGAGTGTCTGTCTCTTTGAAGTCATGGAATGCCTGTCTCTTTGAAGTCATGGAATGCCTGTCGCTTTGAAGTCATGGAATGCCTGTCTCTTGAAGTCATGGAATGCCTGTCTCTTTGAAGTCATGGAACGCCTGTCCCTTTGACGTCATAGAGTGTCTGTCTCTTTGAAGTCATGGAGTTCCTGTCTCTTTGAAGTCATGGAGTTACTGTCTCTTTGAAGTCATGGAATGCCTGTCCTCTTTGAAGTCATGGAGTTACCTGTCTCTTTGAAGTCAATGGGAGTGCCTGTCTCTTTGAGTCATGGAGTGCCTGTCTTTTGACGGCATAGAGTGTCTGTCTCTTTGACGTCATGGAGTGTCTGTCTCTTTGAAGTCAAGGAGGGTCTTTTGTCATTATAACCTTTGAGGTAGTCATCTTTTAAGTCTACGGATTTCTATTCTGGTCTGAGACTGCATGACAAGGCTGTACTGTACGCTTGCTCTCATAAGGTATCCCGGCGTCAATCAGGCCCGAGAGATACAGACACCTGTAATGTTGGTTCAGGAAATTTGAGCAACATTTTCAGAGACGCATCCATTAAGTGTATGAAACTTGACTGTGTGGTCCCAGTCTTCCCAATTGAGCCCATAGCAAACTCAACTCTGGGTAGGAGCCGGTCGGGGCGGGAAAATCCCACATGGCTCCGATGGGAATCGAACCCACGACCTCTCAGCCGGGAGTCCGCGACGTTGGCTGTGACGATCAGCCAGTTCTGCTGCTTGCCAGTTCAGTTGTTGGTTGTTTGTTTCACCTTTCTGTAAATTTTTTTTTTTCAGGCTTTAATAAACACGAAGTAGATCGGTTATTTCGTTTGGCTGTGGTGTTGAAGTCATGAGTTTGGACCAACTGGTAGGTTTGAATTCTAGTGGGCTGACAGCCTTGTCTCTGCAGCCAACTGGTAGGTTTGAATTCTAGTGGGCTGACAGCCCTGTCTCTGCAGCCAACTGGTAGGTTTGAATTCTAGTGGGCTGACAGCCCTGTCTCTGCAGCCAACTGGTAGGTTTGAATTCTAGTGGGCTGACAGCCTTGTCTCTGCAGCCAACTGGTAGGTTTGAATTCTAGTGGGCTGACAGCCTTGTCTCTGCAGCCAGTAGTGTAAGGGTTCCTGATTCAGCTCAGGGAGATTGAAGTGGGCTGATGAAGGAAAGGGGATGGGCTCCGTCCTCTATAGTGCCGTGCCATAGACAACTTGATCTCTGATAGTGGACAGTTCCCCACGCCCCTATAGTGCCGTGCCGTAGACAACTTGATTTCTGGTAGTGGACAGTTCCCTCGCCCCTGTGGTCAGTTGGTTTCAGGACATTGAACCGTTACTTTGGAATGGACTGAGGACATCCACCAGAATGTTCTACCTGCAAGCGACTCTCTCTCTCTCTGACTTTCTCTCTCTTTCTCTCTCTTTCTCTCCTCCCTCCCCCCTCTCTCTCTCCCTCTCCCTATCTCTCTCTCTCTTAATGTCCCTCTCTCCCTCCCTCCCTCCTCCCTCCCTCCCTCCCCATCTCTCTCTCCCTTTCTCTCTCTCTTTCTGTCCCTCTCTCTCTCCCTCTCTCTCTCTCCGTCTCTGACTTTCTCTCCCTCCTTCTCTGTCTCCCTCCCTCCCTCCCTCTCTTTCTCTCTCTCTCTCTCTCGTTCTCTCCCTCTCTTTCTCTCCCTCTCTTTCTCTCCCTCCCTTACCCCCCTCTCTCTGACTTTCTCACTCTCTCTAACTCTCTCTGCTTTTCTGTCTCTCTTTCTCTCCCTCCCTTCCTCCCTCCCCTCCTCTCTCCCTCTCTGTCTGTCTGTCTGTCTGTCTGTCTGTCTCTCTCTCTCCCCCCTGTCTCTCTTTCCCTTTTCTGTTCCACTGTACTGCATAATAATGAATTACGGACAAATTGTTCACTTTTTCCAATCAGACATAACCGACAGACAAGATGCTGCTGCCGCGTTATCATCACATGACGGAAATTGTAGTTAAATCAGTTGCGAAATTTATCCTGGAAGCACTGAAAATAAGACTTATGAAGGATAGTCAAAATTAGGATAATGCATTGTAAGAGATATGTGAATGGATAGCACCATTCATCGCATGTGGAGGAGATCAGTAAGATACAACGTCATCATTTGATTGAGCGGACGGTCGAGTCAGTATAACCATTTCTGTTTGTTTGTTTGTTTTTTTCTTCCTAACGTCACTGTGTAACTCCTGTGTGTGAGGACTCCGGAGACATCACGATTTGATGTGGTTTTGTTAACCTTTGATTTGATATGTTTTTGTTAACCTTTGATTTGATGTGTTTTTGTTAACCTTTGATTTGATGTGTTATTCTTAACCTTTGATTTGATGTGTTTTTGTTAACCTTTGATTTGATGTGTTTTTGTTAACCTTTGATTTGATGTGTTATTCTTAACCTTTGATTTGATGTGTTTTGTTAACCTTTGATTTGATGTGTTTTTGTTAACCTTTGATTTGATGTGTTTTTGTTAACCTTTGATTTGATACGCCCTGGGAATAAGTGGATACTATTTGTTTGCAATGAAAGGGAGAGCTAAATGTTATTGTCCTGCTATACACACACACACACACACACACACACACACACACACACACACATACTATATATATATATATATATATATATATATACGCGTTCGCGCGTGCGCACACACACACACACGCATACACACGCACGCACGCACGCACGCACGCACGCACGCACACACACACACACGCACGCACACACACGCACACACACACACACACACACACACACACACACATACACACACACACACACACCACTGTCTAAAGACCTTTTTGGTAATGACAATAAAATATCAGAGTGTCAAAGTCTCTGTCTCTCTCTCTTTCTGTCTCTCTCTTTCTGTATCTCTCCCTCTGTGTGTGTCTCTCTCTGTGCCTGTATTGAATGCCATTTAACACCTCCTCCTCCTTTTCCCCCTTCACCGCCATGGCTCCCAAACCTCTAGTCATTGGAGCCAGCCATACACAACCTACAGTTAAATGCGTCTCCACAGCCTCTAGTCATTGGAGCCAGCCATACACAACATACAATCAGATTTGTCTCCCAAGCCTCTAGTCATTGGAGCCAGCCATACACAACCTACAGTCAGATTTGTCTCCACAGCCTCTAGTCATTGGAGCCAGCCACACACAACCTACAGTCAGATTTGTCTGCCAAGCCTCTAGTTATTGGAGCCAGCCACACACAACCTACAATCAGATTTGTCTCCCAAGCCACTAGTCACTGGAGCCAGTCACACACAACCTACAATCAGATTTGTCTCCCAAGCCACTAGTCACTGGAGCCAGCCATACACAACCTACAGTCAGATTTGTCTCCCAAGCCTCTAGTCACTGGAGCCAGCCATACACAACCTACAATCAGATTTGTCCCGTCCACAGTGCCAGCACCAGCAGGAAGCAAAGTTTAGCAGGGGTCTGCGTCAGACAACCTTCCAGCGGAGACACTGCACTGGTATCTGTGGCCACACGCCACAGTTACAATTTTGCACTGAAACACTATATAATCTGTGTAAACGTTTTGAGGCCTTCCACAAATTTTAGCCAACAGGTCATGTTACACTGACACTTGATCAAAAGAACAACTCCACACCAGTTATTTCTCTTGTTTTGGAGGATCTTTACTGAAGAAATCACAAATACATGACCTTCCCCTTAGTTGGCAACACATTTCAGGCCTTTGCACTCACCCGTTTCCCTATCTTTGCGCCAGTTTCAAGAGCCCCAAACAGTCCTTTGATTGGAATCTGTCTGCTTGGAACCACTTGACTTTGTCCCCTGATGGCCATAGAAAAGAAACTGAGGAGAATCAACTTTCAGACACAATAAGAATTCTTGAAACAATTAAATTGCGCCAGTCTATAAAAACTCGACTTCTTAAGCAATGTCTTGGCCCATCAATTGTAGGTGTGCAGCCTGTACTGATCCTGCTCTGTATTTCTGTGTACGTATGTACTGATGTTTTTGTTTCCCAAAGTTACATCCTACATGTGTAAAAAGTTAGATATCACATACATAGATTGGACCATTGTTAACAGTGAAATGTCATTGACACAGATTTGACTGTTGTTGGGTGGAATGTCATTTACACAGATTTGACTGTTGTTGAGTGAAATGTCATTGACATAGATTGGACTGTTGTTGAGTGAAATGTCATTGACATAGATTGGACTGTTGTTGAGTGAAATGTCATTGACATAGATTGGACTGTTGTTGGGTGAAATGTCATTGACATAGATTGGACTGTTGTTGAAAGTTCAATGTCATTGACGTGGATGGTACTGTTGTTGGGTGAAATGCCATTGACATACATTTGACTGTTGTCGAAAGTTCAATGTCATTGACGTAGATGGGACTGTTGTTGGGTGAAATGTCATTGACATAGATTGGACTGTTGTTGGGTGAAATGTCATTGACATACATTTGACTGTTGTTGAAAGTTCAATGTCATTGACGTAGATGGGACTGTTGTAGGGTGAAATGTCATTGACATAGATTGGACTGTTGTTGGGTGAAATGTCATTGACATACATTTGACTGTTGTTGAAAGTTCAATGTCATTGACGTAGATGGTACTGTTGTTGGGTGAAATGTCATTGACATACATTTGACTGTTGTTGAAAGTTCAATGTCATTGACGTAGATGGGACTGTTGTAGGGTGAAATGTCATTGACGTAGATTGGACTGTTGTTGGGTGAAATGTCATTGACATACATTTGACTGTTGTTGAAAGTTCAATGTCATTGACGTAGATGGGACTAGTCTGTCTCCTCCTGTCTTTGTCTCATTAATGAGTAACCAAATCTTCGTCATGCTTTCTCCTCCCTCTTGCTCCCCCCTGCCCCCCTCTACCTTTTCCTCCACTCCCCACCCACCCCCACACCCCACCGTTTGAAGCACATAGCATCACTCTCAGAGCAAAGAACTCTCTGAAGTGAGGTGCTGTGGTCTAGGAGCCTGATGCGATCCATTTGCTCGTTTCCCTCTGTGCTGCAGATCACACGGACGAATGGCTCGGAGGGGAGGGGAGGAAGGCCAGGAGGGGGGGAGGGGGCAGTGGGGGTGTGAAGGACGTGGGAGTGAGGGGGAAGGAGGGAGGGAGGGGAGGGGGAGAAGAGGAGGAGAGGAAAAATGTATGAGGCCAAGCCATTTGCCCTGTAGCTCAATTTATCTCCTTTCTCTATCGAATTTGATTTCCTTCTTTGGAGGTTTTGTCCTTGTTTTCTGTTCTTATAATGGTGTGTAGTTTGTGTTGTTGTTTTTTTTAATCGACGTATGGGGCAATACAATGAACGAGGCTGTTATTTTTCCATCTTTCTTTCTCATTCCGGTGACGTGAACTCTGGTGTTTTTACACTCTCGCTTTTCTTCCTTTCTTCCTTTCTTCCTTTCTCGTCGTGTCAGCATGCTGGTCTTCTTGGCCCTTTCCCTGTCGGTTTGCGTTTGGCGTTCCCTTGAGGGATGATGGCAGCTGAGAGAGAAGAGAAGAGAAGAGAAGAGAAAGAGAGAGAGAGAGAGAGAGAGAGAGAGAGAGAGAGAGAAAGAGAGAGAGAGACAGACAGACAGACAGACAGACACACAGACACACAGACAGACACACAGACAGACACACAGACAGACAGACAGAGAATTTAAAACTTTTGTTCGATCAAGGATTGAGAGAGAGAGAGAGAGAGCGGGGGAGAGAGAGAGAGAGAGAGAGAGAGAGAGAGAGAGAGAGAGAGAGAGAGAGAGAGAGAGAGGGGCAGGGGAGAAGAGAAGAGGAAAGACAGAGGGTGGATATATAAACACACACACGAATATACATACATACATGCAGAGAGAGAGAGAGAGAAAGGGAGAGAGAGAGAGAGAGGTGAAATGGAATGAATGATGGAGTGTACAAAACGTGCGCACGGTCGTGCGTGCGGGCATGTGTGCGTGCGTGTTCGTGTGGTGTGTGTGTGTGTGTGTGTGTGTGTGTGTGTGTGTGTGTGTGTGTGTGTGTGTGTGTGTGTGCGATGTGAGAATATATTACAAGTAATGATGGGAGAGAGAGAGAGAGAGAGAGAGAGAGAGAGAGAGAGAGAGAGAGAGAGAGAGAGAGAGAGAGAATTGTCCTGAGTGTTGTTGATCTTGCCTGAAGAAGACCCAAGAGGTCGAAACGCGTGTTGTGTCTTGTGCTTCGTTTGTCCCTGGCTGATGTTGTTTGGTGGATTTGTTTAAAACAGTGTTAAAGATGTGATGTTGCTTGGTGGATTTGTTTCAAACACTGTTAAAGATCTGATGTTGTTTGGTGGATTTGTTTCAAACGCTGTTAAAGATGTGATGTTGTTCGGTGGATTTGTTTCAAACACTGTTAAAGATCTGATGTTGTTTGGTGGATTTGTTTCAAACACTGTTAAAGATCTGATGTTGTTTGGTGGATTTGTTTCAAACACTGTTTAAGATCTGTTCAGATTTCTCGCCTGCAGTCGCCTCAGTTTGCCACCAACTCACTCATCGTTCAGGTTAAGGACCTGCTCTCCAGATGAGGGAAAGGTGGGGGGGGGGGGGAGATGGGGGAGGGCAGGAGGGGCAGGAAGGGGAGGAGGAAGAGAGAGAGGAGTATGGAGGGACATGGAAGAGATGGGAAAGAGGTGGGGGGGGGGGGGGGCGAGTGGCGGGGATGGGGGCGGGCAGAAGGGGGTGGGATGGGTGGGGAGGATAGTTGTTGCGGATAGCAAACACTTCTCTGAGATATTGACCCTCAGGTCAGGAGAAGTGGTCAGGGTTTTAGGGTCTATTGACTTTCAGGTCAGGAGAAGTGGTCAGGGTTTAGGGTCTATTGACTCTCAGGTCAGGAGAAGTGGTCAGGGTTTTAGGGTCTATTGACTCTCAGGTCAGGAGAAGTGGTCAGGGTTTTAGGGTCTATTGACTTTCAGGTCAGGAGAAGTGGTCAGGGTTTAGGGTCTATTGACTCTCAGGTAAGGAGAAGTGGTGAGGGTTTTAGGGTCTATTGACTCTCAGGTCAGGAGAGGTGGTCAGGGTTTTAGGGTCTATTGACTCTCAGATAAGTGGTCAGGGTTTAGGGTCTATTGACTCTCAGGTCAGGAAAAGTGGTCAGGGTTTAGGGTCTATTGACTCTCAGGTCAGGAGAAGTGGTCAGGGTTTAGGGTATATTGACTCTCAGGTCAGGAGAAGTTGTCAGGGTTTAGGGTCTATTGACTCTCAGATAAGAAGTGGTCAGGGTTTAGGGTCTATTGACTCTCAGGTCAGGAGAAGTGGTCAGGGTTTAGGGTCTATTGACTCTCAGGTCAGGAGAAGTGGCCAGGGTTTAGGGTATATTGACTCTCAGGTCAGGAGAAGTGGTCAGTGTTTAGGGTCTATTGACTCTCAGGTAAGGAGACGTGGTCAGGGTTTAGGGTCTATTGACTCTCAGGTAAGGAGAAGTAGTCAGGGTTTAGGGTCTATTGACTCTCAGGTCAGGAGAAGTGGTCAGGGTTTAGGGTCTATTGACTCTCAGGTAAGGAGAAGTGGTCAGGGTTTAGGGTCTATTGTCTCTCAGGTCAGGAGAAGTGGTCAGGGTTTAGGGTCTATTGACTCTCAGGTCAGGAGAAGTGGTCAGGGTTTAGGGTCTATTGACTCTCAGGTAAGGAGAAGTGGTCAGGGTTTAGGGTCTGTTGACTCTCAGGTCAGGAGAAGTGGTCAGGGTTTAGGGTCTATTGACTCTCAGGTAAGGAGAAGTGGTCAGGGTTTTAGGGTCTAAGTCCGCTATTAGTTCCATGTATGTAATGTGCGTCATCAGTTTCAGTTTCGGCTTCATCAAGGAGGCGTCACTGCGTGTGGACTAGTCCATATACACTACAGCACATCCTGCTAAGTTTTGAGACCACACTGCGCATCATTTTAAGCTGATGGATAAATGAATTAACAACTAAGATGAGGGAATTGAAGAAGAGGGTCTCGTGGCTACGACTTAGCAGATTCTGACCTACATAATAGCCCAACGCGCTGGTCAGACCTTGAGTGCCTACCTGACATTGGTTGTGTATTTCTTTTTTTTTTTGTCCCCCAGCACATGCTCAACCCTTCCCCCACCCCCACCCCCTGCCAGCACAGGCGGCACACCAAAAATATATGCGGCAAGGGCTTGCTTCAAAAGTCAAGTATTTATAGACTGGCGCAATTAGATTGTTCTGACAATGTTTATTGTGTCTGAAAGTTGACTCTTCCTCCTTTTCTTTCCTATGGCCATCAAGGTACAAGCCAGGTGGTTCCTAGCAGACAGATTACAATCAAAGGAAGGGGACTATTTTGTTTCTTGGAGCTGATGCAACGATGGGGTCACGGGTGAGTGCCAAGGCCTGAAATGTATTGTCAGCGAAGAGGAAGGTTATGCATTTGAAGATTGTTTGTGATTTCATCAGTGAATATTCCCCAAAGCTAGGAAAGTAATTGGTGAGGGGTTGTTCTTTTGATCAAGTATCAGTTAAACATGAAATGCTGGCTCAAATTTATGGTAGGCCTCAAAACGCTTACAAGGATTATAGAGTGTTTTAGTGCAAAATCTCAATTGTGGCGTGTGGCCACATCCCCCCTTTGTTCCCAAATCCCCCCCCCCCCTTTGTTCATATCCCCTCACACCTCCCACCCTTACCTTCCGCACACCTGGCTTCCTCTTCCTCCCTCTCCCATCTCCCCCACCCCTCTCTGTCTCTCTCTTCCGAAAGCACAGTTTCCTTCCACTCCACGCGATAGTCACAGACAAGAAACGCAAGCAGACAGTACACAGTCGAAGCTGTTCAATGTTCCCAAACCGTCTGCCTATCTGTCTGTCTGTCTGTCTGTCAACCTTTGTGGCAACCCACCCTCGCTGCTTCCTAACTGTACGCCAGGGTAAATCTTCCGTGACTGTAGTCAATAATGACGGTGGTGGCGTCTGCCTCTTGTCTGCTGTCGATTGGGTCCTGATGGCTGTCAGAGTTAAAGAACTGGGACATGTTATGTAGCAGCTTGAGGGAATCCGGCTTCCAGGCCCGGGTCTTCGCCGTAGAAGCTGGAGCAAGGGAATTTGTGGGCTCATCGGCCTATGACCTCATGAATCAGCGCGGGATTTCAGGTAAGAAGAGGACCAGAACCCTGAAGGCAATGGCAGAGACAGCCGAAAAGAGTTCCAGCTGGATCTGGTCGAGGAGGAACAAAAGTGGACTTCATAAGGCTTACATTTCCCGACTTAGAACAGGTGTCCTGTTAGCACTGGGGTAGCCATCCATCTAAAAAGGCACGATTTTGAGAAGCCCACCCATCCAAAAGTTGCTGGTTCGAATCCCAGCAGCGCCAGAAGAAATGTTGGCAGTAGAAGGGCATCTGGGAGTCATGACCTGGATGCGGCCCGGCCCCCTTAGAGTGTAAGGAGTTCAGCGCCGAAACACTTGTCTGAGGGGTGTTCTTCTCTGAAGACCTTCTGCTGTCAAGCTCTCCCTAGAGTTTCTTCCTATTGTACAACATTTCACCCAGAACTTTGGGAATGAGTTTTTCCTCTGTACTATACAGCTGGTATGATATATTGGATATTACAGACATTATAGATACTATGAATCTTTTACATTTGTGGTTATCTATTATTGTTGTCATTATCGTTATTGTTGTTGTTGTGATCATCATCATTACTATTATTATTATCATCATTATTATCATTATCATCATCATCATTATTATTTTCATTATTGTTGTTGTAGTTGTTATCATTATTATTCCTTTCTTTCCTTGTAGTCAAGTTAAAATTGAATACGTACTATGTGTATCACTGACAGATATGCCACTACAACAAGGACAAATTCGTATTATGTGTATGACTGACAAATATGCCACTACAAAAAAGGACAAATTCGTATTATTTGTATGACTGACAAATATGCCACTACAACAAGGACAAATTCGTATTATGTGTATGACTGACAAATATGCCATTACAACAGGGACAAATTGGTATTATGTGTATGACTGACAAATATGCCACTACAACAGGGACATATTCGTATTATGTGTATGACTGACAAATATGCCACTACAACAGGGACAAATTCGTATTATGTGTATGACCGACAGATATGCCACTACAACAGGGACACCTCCAGCACATTGTCCTCCTACCGCACACTCGTGAACTCTGATTATTTGATTAAAACAAACGAACTCTGATTATTTGATTAAAACAAACGAACTCTGATTATTTGATTAAAACAAACGAACTCTGATTATTTGATTAAAACAAACAAACAAAAAACAAATTTAAAGACCACTCCACTCAGAACTGACAAATCTTCTGCATGACCTTTGTTTGCCCTCTTAGGACTTTGTAAGGTTGTGAGGTTGGTTCTGTTGCATGACCTTTTGTAAGGTTGTGGGGTTGGTTCTGTTGCATGACCTTTTGTAAGGTTGTGAGGTTGGTTCTGTTGCATGACCTTTTGTAAGGTTGTGAGGTTGGTTCTGTTGCATGACCTTTTGTAAGGTTGTGAGGTTGGTTCTGTTGCATGACCTTTTGTAAGGTTGTGAGGTTGGTTCTGTTGCATGACCTTTTGTAAGGTTGTGAGGTTGGTTCTGTTGCATGACCTACTCTTTAGTGCCCTTGTTCTCACTCATAGTGGAAAATAAAGACACGTCAGCTAATAAGAACCAGCCACTTTGAATCTGTGGTTGTTAGCGTCGCGTGTTTTAAAAGCGTCAGGAGGTTGTGGGTTCAATTCCCTCCTGCCAAACTCCTTATCAGAGTTGAGCGTGGTGTGTGAGCTCCAGTGAG
>CM065726.1:81138208-81150708 GCA_033310375.1 Conus canariensis
CTCTCTCCCCGAAAACAAGTAAAATAATTGGTGGGGAGTTGTTCGTATGATCCATTATCAGTTCAACATGAAACGGTGGCTCAGATTTAAGGATAGGCCTTTAAACGCTGTCATGGATGATGTTGTGGTGTTCGACTGCCCACTTTTAATTGATTTAAGGACAGGTCTTTAAACGCTGTCATGGATGATGTTATGGTGTTCGAGTGCCCACTTTTAATTGATTTAAGGACAGGTCTTTAAACGCTGTCATGGATGATGTTATGGTGTTCGAGTGCCCACTTTTAATTGATTTAAGGATAGGCCTTTAAACGCTGTCATGGATGATGTTATGGTGTTCGACTGCCCACTTTTAATTGATTTAAGGACAGGCCTTTAAACGCTGTCATGGATGATGTTATGGTGTTCGACTGCCCACTTTTAATTGATTTAAGGACAGGCCTTTAAACGCTGTCATGGATGATGTTATGGTGTTCGAGTGCCCACTTTTAATTGATTTAAGGACAGGCCTTTAAACGCTGTCATGGATGATGTTATGGTGTTCGAGTGCCCACTTTTAATTGATTTAAGGACAGGCCTTTAAACGTGTCATGGATGATATTATGGTGTTTGAGTGCCCACTTTTAATTGATTTAAGGATAGGCCTTTAAACGCTGTCATGGATGGTATTATGGTGTTCGAGTGCCCACTTTTAATTGATTTAAGCATAGGCCTTTAAACGCTGTCATGGATGATGTTATGGTGTTCGAGTGCCCACTTTTAATTGATTTAAGGACAGGCCTTTAAACGCTGTCATGGATGATGTTATGGTGTTCGAGTGCCCACTTTTAATTGATTTAAGGATAGGCCTTTAAACGCTGTCATGGATGATGTTATGGTGTTCGAGTGCCCACTTTTTAATTGCGGCGTGTAGCGCTGGACAGCTCATTCTCTCCCTCCCTCCCGCCCCCCCCCCCCCCCCCCCCCCCGCCCCCTCCCCCCCTGTTTGTTACCCCCCCAACCCGCTCCTTCTCCTCCTCATTCCATCCCCTGCCGTCTTGGACCAATTCATTTGGAAAAGGCCATTTCCCTTGGCGACACAAGAAACGCCAGTGAGGTTGAGCTGACCAGTTCAGTTTTCTTTCCCCCGAAATGGAAGAGATTAGAGAGAGCTGACAAAAAGGACGCTGAATGTAATACGTCATCACTGTAAGACGTCATTAATCTATGACGTCATCACTGTAATACGTCATCAGTGTCATGCTTGATCACAGTAATACGTCATCAATGTCATACGTAATCACTGTGATGCGTCATCTTTGTAATACGTAATCAATGTGATGCGTTATTACTCTGACACTTATTTTCTGTAATATGTAATCAATGTACGACGTAGGCACTGTAATACGTAATCTCTGTAATATGTAATCACTGTAACAGATAAATCAATGTAATACGTAAACACTGTAAAAACGTAATCACTGTAATACGTAATCACCGAAATACGTAAATCACTTTAATACGTAATCACTGATATACGTAAATCTCTGAAACGTAATCTCTGTAATACGTAATGACTGTAATACGTAAATCACGGTAAATCGTAATCACTGCAATGCGTAATCAATGTAATACGTAAATCTCTATAATACGTAGTCACTCATCACTGTAATACTTAAATCTCTGTAATATGTAGACACTGTAATACTTAATCACTCTAATACGTAATCACTGTATTACGTAAAGTCTATACTACGTAATCACTCTAATGCGAAAATCACTGTAATACGTAAACCACTGTAATACGTAAATCACTGTAATACGTAATCACTGTACGTAATCTCTGTAATACGTAATCACTGAAATACTAACATCACTGTAATACGTGAATCAGTGTGATACGTAATCACTGTGCTACGTAATCACTGCCATACGTAATGAATGCAATGCGTAATCACTGTAAAGCGTAATCACTGTAATACGTAATCAATGGAACACGTAATCACTGTTCAAACGGTATTCATTCTAAAAATGTGCTCAGGCGTTTTCTGTTGAAATGGAATCTGGGACCAGGACATAAATGCACGCTAAAAAAGTGTAAGCACATATCCTGCTCACAATGGAAGCTGGGACCAGGACATAAATGCACGCTAAAAAAGTGTAAGCACATATCCTGCTCACAATGGAAGCTGGGACCAGGACATAAATGCACGCTAAAAAAGTGTAAGTACATATCCTGCTCACAATGGAAGCTGGGACCAGGACATAAATGCACGCTAAAAAAAAAAAAAGTGTAAGCACATATCCTGCTCACAATGGAAGCTGGGACCAGGACATAAATGCACGCTAAAAAAGTGTAAGCACATGTCCTGCTCACAATGGAAGCTGGGACCAGGACAGAAATGCACGCTAAAAAAGTGTAAGCACATATCTCTCTTATCTTTGGATCCCCTTCTTATTATTTCCCCCTCCCCTTCGCCCTAATTACAACAAGTACAACAGAACAGAACACAAGAAGCGAAAGCGCGCGCGCGCGCGCATACACACACACACAGAGTCGCGCGCGCGCGCGTTCACGCACGCACACACACGCACGCACGCACGCACACAAACGCACGCACACACGCACGCACGAACGCACGCACGCACGCACGCACGCACGTGCGAACGCACGAACGCACGCACGCACAAACACACACACGCACACACGCACACATTCACGCACGCACGCACGCACGCACGCATGCACACACACACACACACACACACACACACACACACACACACACACACACAGAGAGAGAGAGAGAGAGAGAGAGAGAGAGAGAGAGAGAGAGAGAGAGAGAGAGAGCACACCCGCGCATTTTATGGGCATGAGAAGAGCCGACTAAATTCAGCATCAAAATGAAACGGGATTCAGAGAGCAAACATGGGGACAGAGAGCAAACATGGGGACTAGCATTAAAAAATTGACATCCTACAAGTTTGCACTCTGTGAAATGAGACTCTCTTAGAGGAGAGAGAGAGAGAGAGAGAGAGAGAGAGAGAGAGGAGAGAGAGAGAAGAGAAGACAGAGACAGACAGACAGACAGACAGACAGAAAGACAGACAAGCAGATATACAGACAGAGAGAAAGAAAGAGACAGATATACAGAGAGAGAGAGAAGGGGGGGGGGAGGGAGAGGCACAGAGAGGGAGAGAAAGAGAGAAAGAAAGAGAGAGGGTAGAGAGAGAAAGAAAGATAAGAAAAGAAGAGAGAGAGAGAGAGAGAGAGAGAGAGAGAGAGAGAGAGAGAGAGAGAGAGAGAGAGAGAGAAGAACTGGAACAAACACCCAATCTCATTTAGCGGGCCAGATTTCTGAAACGGAATGGCATTCCCAGAGAGGACAAGCAGTTATCTGCAACACGTGTGTTGACAGCTAGCGCCAGGGGTCCCTAGCTAGACACAGTTGGCTGGCTCCATAGCTAGCACAGAGTGATGACAGAATATATGGGGGCTCGCTGTCTTCAAAAGTAATAATATAATAATGATTATTTATGACGCTTAATCTTACCTAAACTCTAAGCACTCACAAATACAGACAATATACAAGAAAGCGTCAATGAAAGCAGTAAGAAGATAACTATTGCAGTAAGTACCATGCACCTACAAACAAAAGTGCATATTGACACACACTCACGCACGCACGCACGCGCGCGCGCGCGCGCGCACGCACACACACACACACACACACACACACACACACACACACACACACCACACACACCCACACACACACACACCACCACAGCACACACACACACACACACACACACACACACACACACACACACACACACAGCACCACACCACACACACACACACACACTACACACACACACACACACACACACACACACACAACACACACACAAGTCGCAGGATTTGTTTGATTGGGTAGGGGAAGGGAAAGAAAGAACTGCTATTGATAGGTGAAGAGGGTTGTTTTAAGAGATGACTCGAAGGAAGACAGAGAGTTTGAACTACGCAAAGATATTGGGAGCTTATTCCAAGAAACCGCACCCTGACAAGAAAAAGAACGATCGCCATAGGTTTTAGCTTGAAATCGAGGGATTTTGAGCAGAGTGTTGTCGGCATTAGAACGCAACTGCCTAGAAGGAACAAAGAGATGAAGGAGATCAGAAAGGTAGGAAGGAGCTAAGCCATTCAAAGATTTAAAACAGAGTAAGGACAGTTTGTAGTCTGTTTTTCTCAGTATCCCTTTTCTTTTCCTCGAGGTAAGCGTTTTCCTCCAGAGAATACTGACCGACCTCTTTCAACGCTTGTGTGGTTACCTGTTCTTAAGACTGGAGACAAAACACACACACGACTTCAAGAACCTCGAAGCCAATCTTAAAAAACTGTATGTCATATATGAACGAACGAATCACAAGTCAAAACACGACAGCGTTTCGACCTCGTAGGTGTTTTTGTTTTTTGGTTTTTTTTTGTTTTGTTTTTTTTAAGGCAAGAGAAACAACACTCAAGACAACGAAAATGAAGAACGAGCAATCATTTATCTTTGTCAAATTCGGCATAAGATGGCCGTTGAATGAAAACGAGGCCGTTGGAAAGGAGACAATGCGAGTTAAAATACAGCTGTTGCCATATCATCACCACAAAGTGGTAGTAATCCTCTCTTTGTTATTTCTTTCAATATTTTCCTAATCATCATTATCATTGCGATAGCCTCGTTTTCATTCAACGCCCATCTCACGCCGAATTTGACGAGATAAGTGATTGCTCGTTCTTCATTTTTGTTGTCATGAGTGTTGTTTATCTTCCCTGAAGAAGACGTAAGAGGTCGAAACGCATCGTGTTTAGTCTTGTGATTCATTTATTCATGTTTGGCGGATTCATCATTTAAACATTTCAATGTTTTTTTCCCCAGTCTGTCGTAAATCCTAGTTTAGACTCCTCATAATCTTTTGACGCGATCAGCTTGCCATAAGGGATGATGGGCCGTTGACGGTGGATTTGAAACGCCAGCAGGGATTCTGACAGATCAGTTCCAGCATTGCAGCTGCAGCACGATGCCAGAGTTGACAGAACGTCGCTCACTCACGACAAAAAGAAAGCTCCCACATATAACAACAACATTAACAACAACAACAAACCAACAAACGAAAGGTGGCGCGCATATTTTACTACCACGACCGTGCTTTGGTTAGTTTAACTCTCATGTTGGTTGAAAGGGATTGACACAAAATGGAGACATAATAATAATAATAATATAATAATGAATACTTATATAGCGCCTATTCTCAGCTAGAGACCAAGCTCTAAGCGCTTTACATTCCACACTCGTTTACATCTCTCTATCTCTCTCATAGCAAATCAAAATGACATGATATTGAGGAATGTTTGGATGCATTTGTTGAAAAAAAAAAACCGCGTTTAAAAGACGCACTGTATTACTCGGTTAAAGTGGTGTTGGATTTTGTGATCAGGATGGATTAATGCTCAGCTGTCATGGTACGTTATATAATTGACTAAGTATTCATTGTTTAATAAATAAGTGTATTGTCAAGGTATTGTACCCCCTTCTGAAAGGGCTATGGTCTATAGTAATTAAAACTTCCGCTTCCGCTTTTCTCTTCTTCTCACTCACTCACTCACCACACACACACACACACACTCTCTCTCTCTCTCTCTATATATATATATATATACATTCAATTATAAACAAAGCTTGCTCTTATGTTTTAGATTGAAGAAATAGGGTGAGATAAGCATTCATATCTGCAGTGGTAGATAATTCTGCCTAACTAACAGTATGTGTTTGAGTGGGTGAATGGGGAATAATAAATGCTTCTCAAAATGAGCCTTCAGCAAGCTTATGGTCTCCAAGAGGGAGACAATCTCCAATGGGGAGAAAACTCGCTAACATGTAACTCCTGGTCAGATACCGGTATTTCGAAACCTGACTGTTTCTCCTCAGTGACCGCGGAAAGTGGTAACTGCACTCCTGTGCCTTTTCGGTTTTAAGAAGAATGCTATTCCAGAAAAAGGCTGGTGTGCAATACCGTAGTATGTTTGTTGAGTTTTCAAAAAACCAACCAAAGGTGCCACCTAAGAAGCAAAAGAAAATCACGAAAAAGCAAAACAAGCTACATTTTCTTGTGAAAAGTAGAAAATATTAAAAAGATAACCTCTTAAGACACAAGTGCTGAGGGCCAGTTCTTGGAATGAATCCGCAAGGGACTAAATTACAATAAACCAATAAATTCCAAGGAAATCGTCTGAATGAAGCGCCAGCTGGCAGCTCTTCAGTCGGCACTACCCAGGTAGGCAGCCCGTTGTGTAAACGAGTGTGGATTGTAATACACCACAATAGAATACTTTTCAGTACAATACAGTACAATGCAGCACAATAGAATGCATTTCAGTACAATACAGTACAATGCAGCACAATAGAATACATTTCAGTACAATACAGTACAATGCAGCACAATAGAATACATTTCAGTACAATACAGTACAATGCAGCACAATAGAATGCATTTCAGTACAATACAGTACAATGCAGCACAATACAGTAAATTCAATTTAATACAATACAGTGCAATACAAACCAATACAGCAGAATTCAATTCAATACAATGTAATACAATTGAATACAATACAGTGCAATACAATACAATAATAATTATATATTATACAATGCATCACAATACCAAACTGCACAGTACAACACAGCACAACACTGCACAGCACAACACAGCACAGCACAGCACAGCACAGCACAGCACAACACAGCACAGCACAGCACAGCACAGCACAGCACAGCACAGCACAACACAACGTGGCACAACACAACGCGGCACAACACAACGCGGCACAACACAACACAACACAGCACAGCACAATACAGCACTGCACAATACAGCACAGCACAATACAGCACAGCACAATACAACAGCACAACATAGCACAACACAACACAGCTCAGCACAGCACAGCACAGCATAACACAGCACAGCACAGTACAACACAGCACAGCAGAGCACAGCACAACACAGCACAGAACAACACAGCACAACACAGCACAGCACAGCACAACACAGCACAGCACAGCACAACACAGCACAGCACAGCACAGCACAGCACAACACCACAAATAGAGAAGAGAGGGGACAAGGGATGGTTCCGTCTTTGTTGTCTGTTCAACAGACCGTGAGAGCAGAGAAGCGTGAAGAAATCAGACTGCCATGTCCCTCACCGTAATGCTTGACTGGTAGGTGTGGAGAACCCAGTCAGGCAGAACACTCCCCTGGAACTTTGTCCTCCGGCTGAAACATGACGTGCCGTTTGATCTCTGGGGATTCAGTGACGGCGTAGCGAGCGATAGGGCATGCGTGCAGCCTGTTTGGTCAGAACTTGGGGAAAAGGTTGGAAAGCGACAGGGTGACTTCCACAAGAAGGATAATTCTAGTCCGCAATTTGACAGTGTGGTTTACATCGAAAAGTGCTGCTTATTTGGCCCAGTAGAAAGAAACTCGTGGAGAGCGTGGCAGCAGAGAGTCCTCAGAAGAGAAGCCCTGTGGCGGCACGGATTGTCGCAACGGCACGGATTGTCGCAAATTCACGAATGCGACAATCCGTGCCGGACCTGCTATGGGTCTACCGGCACGGATTGTTGTAACGAC
The DNA here is from genome assembly GCA_033310375.1 of Conus canariensis. NCBI lineage: Eukaryota > Metazoa > Mollusca > Gastropoda > Neogastropoda > Conidae > Conus > Conus canariensis. The sequence continues at coordinate 81,145,874 of CM065726.1, forward strand.
AATCCGTGCCGCATGTGCACATATTTTCACAGGGAATGTTTGAGGAATGACTGATTTTTGTGTTCTGGGTCTACAATGTGGGACGGTGACCGATCCCATTTCACGTGTCCTTTCATCCATCCATCTGTCTCTCGGCCTGTCTGTCCACTGCGCTTTCCACTTTCCTGGCGGAATTTTGGTCATATTTATAACCCACGAAGTTTACGAAGTGGGTTATATTGTTTTTGTCGTGTAAGTGGCTATGTATGTATGTATGTATGTATGTATGTATGTATGTATGTGTGTGTGTGTGTGTGTGTGTGTGTGTGTGTGTGGTGTGTGTGTGTGTGTGTGTGTGTTTGTCAACAGTGTTTCATCATGAAGGAATAATGATAAGAAGGTGAAACTTGACACACGTGTAGGACAGGTACTGTAGATGTGCCTTTTGTGGTTTAGATAAAAGTCAAGGTCACGACCTTGACTTTATGACCTTGACATTGAAAATCTATTTCTAGCCATATCTCAAGCACCAGTCAACGTAAGATGTTGAAACCTGGTGCACAGGTACTTTGGCCCAAGTTCCTTCCAAATATTTTGACCGATCAAGGTCAAGGTCAAGGTCCAGGTCGTATGACCTTGAACACTGAAAATCCATTTTTAGCAATATCTCAGGCACCATTCAACATAGGATGTTGAAACTTGGAGTGCATGTGCTTCGGCTCATGCCCCTTCCGAATATTGTTGATCAATCAAGGTCAAGGTCAAGGACGTATAACCTGGAACACTGAAAATATATTTTAGCCATATCTCAAGCACCAGTCAACATGGGATGTTGAAAGGTGGAGTGCATGTGCTTTGGCAATGCCCTTTCTAAATATTGTTGAACGATCAAGGTCAGGTGGAAGGTCAAGGTCCTATGACCTTGAACACTAACAATATATTTTTTAGCCATATATCAAGCACCAGTCAACGTAGGATATTCAAAGTTAGTGTGAAGGTGCTTTGGCTCATGCCCCTCCGAATACTGTTGATCGATCAAGGTTAAGGTCAAAGTCGTATGACCTTGAACACTGAAAAAAAACAAACTTTTAGCCATATCTCAAGCACCAGTCAACATGCGATGTTGAAACTTGGTGTGAAGGTACTTTGGCTCATGCCCCTTCCGAATATTGTTCACCCGTCAATCTCAAGGCAAAGATCTTATGACCTTGAACACTGAACATATATAATTTTAGCCATATCTCAAGCACCAGTCAACATAGGATGTTGAAACTTGGTGTGCAGGTGCTTTTGGCTCATGCCCCTTCCGAATATTGTTGAACGGTCAAGGTCAAGGTCAAGACTGGACCCTAAAAATATCGCTGATATATAGGTTTGACTAAAGAAAGAGTAAAAAAATCCCAGACTTGACTTTTTTGGGCGTAGGCGAACTTTCGTACTTTTGGCTTGTAGCTCAGGGTATTGTGTGGACGGCCTGTTCGCTGTAGACGATTAATTTTGTTCAACGCAACTTCGCGGGTTATTCTCGAATACACACACACGTGCGCGCGCACGAACACAAGCACGCAAGCACACACACACGCATACACACACTCGCTCACACACACACACACGCTATAAGAAAGTTGCTAAATTGACAATTATTAGTATTAATTGCAACGCACGCGAGCGCGCGCGCGCACACACGCACGCACGCACGCACGCACGCACACACAAGAGAGAGAGAGAGGGAGAGAGAGAGACAGAGACAGAGAGAGAGATACTGAGACAGACAGACAGTGGAGAGAGGAGGGGACAGAGAGAGAGAGTGGAAAGAGAGAGAGAGAGAGGGGGGGGATTGATCGGGGTGGGGAAGGGGGGGGGGGGGAAGTGGAGGGGGGCGGTCTGAAAGAGTGAGGATCAACAAATTGTGGTCATTTGCGAGCACCTCAGAGAAAGTGTAGACTGCGACCATCCGTGCTGTTGCGACAATCCGTGCCGGGAGGTCAGACACAAACTGTCGCATGAGACAATCCGTGCTGTTGCGACAATCCGTGCCGCCAGGTCCGGCACGGATTGTCGCATTCGTGAATTTGCGACAATCCGTGCCGTTGCGACAATCCGTGCCGCGACAAAGCCCCCTTCAACCAAGTGTTTCGGCCCTTATCTCCTGACACTCTAGGGGGGGCTGGGCCACACCCGGTTCATGACTCCGGATGTCCCTCTGCTGCCCCCCTTTTTTTCCCATCTTGGGACGAGTCATGGCTGGGATTCGAACCCATGACCTTCTGGACATGCTCATTTTCTACTTAATGACTCGCACTCTAACCACTGAGCCACTGGGGCACCTGATATTTGTAGGGAAATTTAAGCCTTATGAAGTTCACTTTTGTTCCTCCTTGACCAGATCCAGCTTGAACACCTCTCTGCCGCTTCTGCCATTGCTTTCAGGGCTCTGGTTTTTTCCCTCCCTGCAACTGAGAGCTGTTTCATGAGGCTGTATGCAGACGTTCCTACAAACCCCTTAGCTCCAATTTGCTGCAGTGAGGACTTTGACCTGATAGCCTTCGATACAGGAACAGGTTTACTATGTGGTTTACAGCGAAAGTCGTACTTTTCCCCCCACCCCCTCCTCCCCTTCAAGATGTAGGAACAGTTTTATAATGTGGTTTACAGTGATAGTCGTACCCCCCCCCCCCCCAAACAAGATAGGCACAGGTTTATAATGTGGTTTACAGCGATAGTGTTACTTTTTTCCCCCAAAGGTAAAGGGACAGTTTTATAATGTAGTTTACAGTGATAGTGTTTCTTATTTCTCCCAAAATATAGGAGCAGTTTCATAATGTGGTTTACATTGAAAGTGTTGCTTCTTTCCCTAAAAAGTACGAACAGTTTCATAAAGTGGCTTACATTGAAAGTGTTGCTTCTTTGCCTAAGATGTACGAACACTTTTATAATGTGGTTTACATTGAAATTGTTGCTTCGTTGCCTAAGATGTACGAACACTTTTATAAGGTGGTTTATAGAGATAGCGTTACTTCTTTCTCCAAGCTATAGGAACACTTTTACAGTGGTTTTTTTTTACGAATATAATTTTACTGCTTTCCATCAACTGCACGGAACATTTTCAGACAGTAGTTTTACAACGACACTGCTACTCTTTCGCAATGATTTTGTAGCGTATGTCACGACAATAATGTAAGCATTTGCCACAAAGAATGTAGTAAAGTGATGTCATTAGTGGATTCTGTTCTCCAGAATTGTAAGTTAGCATTAGTACATTTTTACCTGGAGATTGTTTGCGACATTGTTACAGTTCACGGCGAGGGCTAGCTCGGCAGCTTTGGCTGGGGGATGGTGGTTGCTTGGTTGGTTGCTTGGTTTGGTCTTTGTGCCTGTGCAGCAGCAGTGTGTGTGTGTGTGTGTGTGTGTGTGTGTGTGTGTGTGTGTGTGTGTGTGTGTGTGTGTGTGTGTGTGTGTGTGACCCTTACCTAAGGAAAAGAGATTGTGTGGTAGGGGAGGTAGTCTGCTGCATTGCTGACACCAGTGCATGGCTAAGGTGTAGGGAACTTTGCCATGTTGTTTGACGCAACTCTAGGAAGGTTGTTTGTCAATCGAGTGGAACCTGGAAATTTCTTTGTGTTATTCTTACTTTGGTCATCCGTTGAAGTTGTATGTTCGCTGTTTCTCTCTCTCTCTCTCTCTCTCTCTCTCTCTCTCTCTCTCTCTCTCTCTCTCTCTCTCTCTCTCTTTGTTTTTGCCAATCTGTTTGTCTGTGTGTCTGTCTGTTTATCTCTCTCTGTCTCTCTATCTCTCTGTCTCTCTCTCACTCACTCTGTTTGTTTTCTCTCTCTCTTTCTGTCTGTCTGTCTCCCTCTCTCTTTCTGTCTCTCTTTGTCTGTTTCTCTCTCTCTCTCTCTCTCTCTCTCTCTCTCTCTCTCTTTCAGTCTCTTTGTTTTCCCTCTTCCTCTCTCTTTGTCTATATCTTTCTGTCTCTTCGTCTGTGTCTGTGTCACTGTCTCTCTCCCTCTGTCTGTCTGTCTGTCTGTCTCTGTTTTTCTTAATCTGTTTGTCGGTCAGTCTGTCAGTTGCTCTCTCTCTCTCTCTTTCTCTCTCTCACTCTCTCTCTCTTTTCTCTCTGTTTTCTCTCTCTCTCTCTCTCTCTCTCTCTCTCTCTCTCTCTCTTCTCTGTCTCGTCTCTCTCCTCTCTCTCTCGTCTGTCCATCTGCCTGCCTCAGTTCTCACTCTGTGTCACAGTGACTGTATACTCAAGTCTACCTGTCTGTCTCTCTGTCCCTCTTTCTCTGCTGTCTGTCTCTCTGTTCCTCTTTCTCTGCTGTCTGTCTCTCTGTTCCTCTTTCTCTGCTGTCTGTCTCTCTCCCTCTTTCTCTGCTGTCTGTCTCTGTGCCTCTTTCTCTGCTGTCTGTCTCTGTCTCTCTTTCTCTGCTGTCTGTCTCTCTCCCTCTTTCTCTGCTGTCTGTCTCTGTCCCTCTTTCTCTGCTGTCTGTCTTCTGTCTCTCTTTCTCTGCTGTCTGTCTCTCTCCTCTTTCTCTGCTGTCTGTCTCTGTGCTCTTTCTCTGCTGTCTGTCTCTGTCTCTCTTTCTCTGCTGTCTGTCTCTCTGTCTCTCTTTCTCTGCTGTCTGTCTCTGTCCCTCTTTCTCTGCTGTCTGTCTCTGTGCCTCTTTCTCTGCTGTCTGTCTCTCTGTCTCTCTTTCTCTGCTGTCTGTCTCTCTGTCTCTCTTTCTCTGCTGTCTGTCTCTGTCCCTCTTTCTCTGCTGTCTGTCTCTGTTCCTCTTTCTCTGCTGTCTGTCTCTCTGTCTCTCTTTCTCTGCTGTCTGTCTCTCTGCCCTCTTTCTCTGCTGTCTGTCTCTCTGTCC
>CM065726.1:81158208-81160708 GCA_033310375.1 Conus canariensis
TGCTTTATCTGTGTACGTTCCCGGGAAAACTTTGATTTGTCACGTATCCACCACACCCCTTTCATTTATCTATTTATTTATTAATGTATATATTCATTTATCTATTCATGTATTTATTTATATATTTTTTTCTTTTTTAGTTTTTGTTTCCTGCCTCATTCTGAAGCCCTTTCCACAGCCACAGCCCGGCCCGTCCTGTTGCAACTCCGGCCCCGGCAATCCACAGGGAACAGTCAATGTCAAGTCGTCAAGAGCAACCCACCAGAGGAGACACTGCACTGCTGCCGAGTCACTTTGGTAGTGTTCAGTGGCGCCTGTTCTGATCCAACATACGCAGGACACCACCTACTAAGCCCTCTACGGACGACAATGATTGATTAGTCGCGGAGCCGGCGTGAGTGAGCTCTTCCTTCGGAGGGCGCCACCACGTCCGCCCAACGACAGCCCCCATGGACTTACCGATGCCGGTGACCCCGACGGAACCAAACCAAGGCTACAGACGTGGAGAGGACATCGAAACTGAGGTCACCATGACAGCAGGGCATGAAGGGCCACATAATTTGATACTTTTCTTCTTTATTGCTGATCGATAAGAATGAGGATGATGAAGATGATGCTACGGATTTTCATTCTGGTCTGAGACTGCATGACAGGGCTGTACTCTGCGTTTACTTTCATAATAGATCCTGGCGTCAACCAGGCCTGAGAGATACAGACACTTGCAGTGGTGGTCAGAAAATTCGAGCAACACTCTCAGAGACGCAGCCATTTAGTGGATGAAACTCGACTGTGTGGTCCCAGTCTTCCCAACTGAGCCCGTAGCAAACTCAACTCTGGGTAGGAGCCGGTCGGGGCAGAACAATCCCACATGACTCTGACGAGAATTAAACCCAGGACCTTCCAGCCGGGAGTCCGCGACGCTGACCACTTCGCCACGGCGGCTGGTCCCTTCATTTTATTTCAGTATTGTGTTTCCTGCTCTGTGGAGTTTTTTTGCTTCTTTGGATTGGCTGTAGAATGTAACTATGATGTGGTCTTCGGTGTTGTTTCTTTTCTGTGGTCTGCTTTTGGTTTTGAAGTAATTTCTGTCACATATTGAGTTTTTGTTGTTGTTGTTGTTGAGTTAGTAATATTGCGTTGGTAGTTGACACTAGTATTGATCTGAAAAAGCGTTCAGAATAACTCCGCCGAGCAACGTGGACAAACGAATCACAAGACAAATACGACGCGTTTCGACCTCTTAGGTCTTCTTCTTCAAGTAAGATAAACAACACTCAGACCATCGAAAAGGAAAAAAAAAAACAACAAAAAAGAAGAAAACGAGCAAGCACTTATCTTCGTTCAATTCGGCGCAAGACGAGCATTGAATGAGAAATATCTCTGTCTCTTTCTCTCTCCGTCTCTGTCTCTTTCTCTCTCCGTCTCTGTCTCTATCTCTGTCTCTCTCTCTCTCTCTTTTCTCTCTCTTCTCTCTCTCTCTCTCTTCTTGTGTGTGTGTGTGTGTGTGTGTGTGTGTGTGTGTGTGTGTGTGTGTGTGTAACGCACACAAACACACACATATACACGTGCGCGCGCACGCACGTACGCGTGTACACACGCGCGCGCACGCACACACACACACACACACACACACACACACACACACACACACACACACACACCACACACACACACACACCACATATATACACAGACACACTTATGCACACTTGCGGGCACACACAGAGACATTTATAGACACACAAGCACGCGCGCGAACACACACACACACACACACACACACACACCACACACACACACACACACACACACACACACACACACACAATAAGAGACAGACAGACATAACACAACACAAGAGGCACACACTCACACACACACACACACACACACATACAACACACACGTACGCACGCACGTACGCACGCACACACACGAGAAGGACGCACGTATGAAAGTGAGAGAGAGAGAGAGAGAGAGAGAGAGAGAGAGAGAGAGAGAGAGAGAGAGAAGTGTATTAGAAAGAGAGAGAGAGAGGGAGTGAGTGAGTTAGTGTGTGTGTGTGTGTGTGTGTGTGTGTGTGTGTGTGTGTGTGTGTGTCTGTGTCTGTGTCTGTGTAGTGTGTTTGTATGTATGTAGGTATGTGTATGTATGTATGTATGTATGTATGTATGTAGTGTATGTACGTACGTATTACATAGTATGTATGTATATATGTATATATCTATTATTTTCTATCTGTCTGTCGGTCTGTGTATGTATGTATGCATGTTCTGTCTGCTTGCTAGTTTGCCTGTCTGTCTGTATGTATGTATGTATGTATGTTGTATGCAGCAACTGTGATATCGCCTCCGTGTTTGGCTGGACTATAAACGAAATAACTTGATTGTGTTTACTTTTGTTATGCATGCATGATTCTGCTGCGTGTAATTTATGTTACAGTTTAGTTTGGTTTAGTTTAGTTTGTTTTAATGCGGGTCATAGAGTCAGTGAAAGCTGT